>JAYMTP010002430.1:0-19824 GCA_036897365.1 Geranium brycei
GCCTATGGGCAATTGGGCTCGCAAGTGTACCGAACATTCATGTAGGAATGGCAACGAACAGGGTTTCGCAAAACCTACACCGTCTCACTCATTCTTAATTGGTACCCAATACGTGAAAAAATTATTTTGGGTGTCCGACTTGATCAAAACCCAACGGGTACAAGAATTTTCAGGTCAAGTTTAGGTTTTGATAAAAATTGACTTTCTAATTGATTTTCTGAATTTTGTAACAAAAATAAAAGGGGGAAAGAGATGAATATTAAGTTAAAAATATAAATTATAAAGGTACAAACATATAATATTATAATATATATTTCTTTTAAAAATGATTTTGGGTATAGGTCGTCCGCACCCACTAAATAAACCAAACCCAACTTTTTTTGAGGTTTCGCCCGTTCTGATTGGGGCGGGTTTTGTCATCCCTTGGTTCATGTCTTTTCATTTTAAATACAAAGTTTCTTTTTAAAAATTACAACATTAAATACAAAGTTTCTTTCTAAAAATTACAACATCCTCTATCTATATCCTATTTACCGCTAAAACTCTCCACACCCTCTTTGATGAGATTTGAACTCACAGCCTCTCAATTGTAAGTCGTTAGAAAAATTAGCACATTTAAGTATCTAGGGATATAACAGCTCAAAAGATGAAGCTATAGCGTCCTATAATTTTAAGTAATGAATATTTGACATTCAGTGGATACATTGAATATAGTGTATAGAATGATACAAAGAGGCAGTTCAGGTTTATAGTTTCCTCTGTTAAGACTAAGGAATAATATACAACTGTACAAAGCTAATGTGGTGCCGAGTGGTGTGTACTGACCTGACTTGGACGAAGAGGAGAGCTTGTTAATCTTGAAGAACACAAGACGACAAGCCCGAGCACAATCTGGAAATCGACACTACTTTGATCATGTTTGATTTGGAAGCGTCCAGCAACGGGTCTGCCTCGAGCGCTTTCTCAAAGCAGAACTTGGCTTCCTCCAACCTCCCCTCAGCAACAAACACTAGCCCGAGGTTGTTGAATGCAGGAGCGTAGCCCGGGAGGAGTTCTAGTGATTTTGTGAACATGGCCTTGGCTCGCTCGTACTGTTTCTGCTGGCGGTACAGATTTCCGAGGTTTGAGAATATTGCGTGCGCCTGTTGCGTAGTTGACAAAGTCAATGCTCGCTTGTAGACTTCTTCAGCTTGGGATTGGTCCTCTGATAGTTGCAGTGATATACCTGTAGAATTTGAAACCATAAGAACAATGAAATGAAGCAAAGGACTTGAGAACTTTGCCAGCGCCAATAATTAGTCACGGGGCTATTGTTAAGCAGTATCGAGCATGCATGGCATAATTTATTACAATAACTTCCAGAAACGTAGTCTCGTATTTGAACGTGATAAGAAAAATATACCAAGATTTGACCAAGAAGAGCTGCAATCTTTGAACCGGGAGACTGCAGCTTTGAAGTACTTTTGTGATGTTTTGAACTGTTGAGTACAGAGAGTATGGAGGCCAAGCTGGTTCCACTGCACAGCATCGTCTGGATCCTCTGATATTGCCTAGTTCAAATGATGAAACAAATACAAATGAGACTCCCAAAGATAGAATACGAACTACTATAAACTAGACATGAAGATCTTGATACCACGGCCTACAGTGAGACTGAAGATACTGGAGAGGAGACTTGATATCATGTACCATAAAATCCCTAATCATATTCGAGTTTAAATAAATACATACATCATGGAACGGGCATAATTAGGCGTAATAAATTACCAAGTCAAAATTAGGTATATTTGGATTTCGAGGTAGAGATTTTAACAAGAGGCCAAGAAGCCAAAAGTACTACTAATAAACATGTGGTCTAAAAATCAACAAGATTTGAGCTGTTATGAGCCAATGTATGTGAAAAGCTAAAACTGAATTGTTGTGGAAGTACCTGCTTTAAACTATACACAGCCCGCTCTTCAACCTCGGTCAATTCATTCTGTCTGGTTTCATATGTTGCTGTAATCTCATGCTGGGCTTTGTGAACCATGGCAAGCCCAGCCCATGCTATGGGAACTTCAACCAGAAGAGAATCTCCATCTCTAAGGACAGAAGCCATTTCATTTCCTGCCCATGCAAGCTGCTCACCGGGATCTTGACTCCGTTCTGCATCCTTGATACGGTGGACTGCAACAGCATATCGAATAGACATACAATTGGGCTCCAATTTTGCTGCCTAAAGAGTGGAAGCAAGAAAATACAGCTTAACTTGAATAACAGTCTTAAGAGAGATGAAATTCAAATTTTGCCCAGTCAAATTCGGGAGATGGGATTCTAACTGAAACCTTCATGAGATGAAAAGTTTAGGCCATGAGAACATTCCTTCAAGTTGAAAAAATAATCCATGTGCAGTATATAAAGAAACACTGTTTAAGCAAAACATAAATGTAATCAAAGTTATTAGTCCTTCACTCTATGCAGAGGTCCAACTTTCTCATCCATGAAAGAGATAATATATCAGACATACCAAGATAAAAATCTTGTGTCAGAAGCAAGAAAGAAAAAATAAACAAGAAGGAACCTATACACTATAATATAGTAGTTGTATGAGCACCTTTTCCAAACACTTGTTGGAACTTCTAAAGTCACCAGTCATATAATATGCAGTCCCAAGATTTCCCCATAAATGGGCTGCTTTTGGATCTGCTTTTAGGGCTGCTAGCAGACACTCCTTTGCGACATTGACAGCTGCAACCTGATCTGCAGAGGTACCTTCTCCAGAATTTGCCCCAGCACCTAAGAATTTAGTAATAGTTATAGTGATGTATGTAGAATTGTTAACCAAACTGAAATAAATAGCAATATAAAGTATCATATCATCAAGTATCGGAACTTCATCTTGCCGCCATTTTTACAATTTTCCATTCTAAGTAAAAAATAAAGATCATCTGCAAAACAAGATGTTATAATTGTAAAAAAACATAACATGCCTGGTACAACTGATCCATGTTTACATAGAAGAAACGCAGCATAGTTGATCAATGCAGCTGGATGATTTTGATCTTTTAAGATCAGATCTTGGAAGCATTTTTCTGCTAGCTCCAACTTTCCACTGGAAAGATCAATTAGTAAAAATTCCAAATTAAAAAAGTATATCGCTGCAAAAATTCCCTAAGAATGATTTATATGTTTAATACACAAGTACAGATATCAATAGCATGACATGAAAATTGATCCCAACACCTTATCGAAACAGATACAGTTAACTGAACAAATAAACCTGAACAGCACTAACATCCAAACATTACCACCCAAAAAATTACCATCGCAAACAGATGCATAATATTGGGCTTATTGGCACATTAGACACTTCAATTCCTTTTCTACAGATTAATTATCTGTCCCCTCTCCAGCCTTTTGTTTTCATGGATGGACATTTACTGAGAAAATACTTCAATGGATTCATTATATTGAGAATCTGAGATAAGATAATCTCACCTCTGTAGGTAGGCAATCCCAAGGTTTCCCAGGCAATCATAGTTGTTGGGTGTAATAGCCAACAAAGATGACAAAACAGAAATTGCACTCTACACAAAAAAAACAATGTCCACATCAGATCATGGTATGAGAGAATGTAGTTGCAAACGACAGGATACGAGTACCTGCACACGACCAGTTTTTACTAATATCAAGCCTAGGGTATTCCAAACAGTTGCCTGTCTGATATCTGATTGCATTGAACCTTTCAACTTTGAAAGAATTTCATCAAGTTCCCATGGTTCAAGTTCTTTATCAGAAGTATTATCCCCTAGACTTTCCAGTAGAAGGCACTGCAGAGCTCCTCAAAAATGGATAACAGTCAGCAAACATCAACTCATTCAACCACCAACATTGAACTTTACACTCTACAAAATACACATTCCAGGCATAAGGATACTCCACCTGCGCATGGTGAATCTGAACTAACGAAAGCAACTCTGGCCTATCTATCTCTGCCTCACAGCGAAGCAAGATCTCTGCCGCTTTCTCATATGCCATAACTGCCTAAAGTATAACAAAAAGAATGATTTGACAAATGCAAAGAACCAAAAAAAGACTAGGATTGTAGAAAACCCACCTTTTGAGGTTGACCCAATCTCTGATACATAAGACCTAGTATAAAATGTCCATGAGCATTTTTTGGCATCTTCCTCGCAACATGTACCAAACCCTGTAAGAATACAGTGAGGTTATGTATCAAGAAATGAAAATGGTGTATGAGTGTCCAATGAGCCAGGAGATGGATATATGCCTGTAAACTGATTGATTTTGCCTTATCACATTAAAAATGTGGGTACCCTATTAACGTCCAAGTATAAAACATTTCAATTTCATATAAGTTACTACTCATTTCAGTCATTATTGCACCCACACAATCGATACAAGATTATTTATAAAACCCTTATAAGAGCTTAAGGCAACTAGTTCTATCTCAATTGATCAGCTCAGCTACTTCATAAATAGCACAATAAATTACTGGTTAACCCATCAAAGGAAATAAAGTACTCTTGCTCACAGATATCACCTCAGGGCATAAACGGTAGTTCCAAAGAGTCAATTCTTGTTAAGTTTCACTTGCCTATAATCTACAATCTGATGTACCAGAAAATAAACTCACATATCATATCAACTTAAAATCAACAAGAAAGAGCGTCCCCTTTTAACATTCCCGCTATAGAACACAGCTCACTCTTGACACGAAAACCAACCGTGGAAGAGGAACTCACAGTTTTGAGGCTGCTGACTTTTTCTTCACGAGAAGACGGGGTCCCCTGAACATGCAGATCCCCGTCCGCATCGGCTCCAAACTCAAGAGAGCACTCAGCCTTTCTGATCCTCGAGCGGCTTCTCTTCAATTTCTCAACACCTTCCACAGCATCAGTATCTTTGGATGTTAAGCTACTCCTATCTTGACTACTCTCATCATTAACCAATCTACACATTCACAATCAGGAACCACAAATTAATAAACAGAACCAGCAGGCATTAGGCCACCAAAACATCATATTTACCCTCATTTTAAATCCATTCAACAAAATCCAAAATATTTTTATTAATTCACACCAAAATTATGCAATTCAGCACTTCCACATCACTTACTCCATCACCGCCAAACATGAAATTCAAATAAAATAAAATAAAAAATCTCGGGCGGTTAAAATTCCCAATAGCACGAAATTTCAGACTTTTCGATTATGCTTTCCTCGCATTTCTCAGCAACCAGACAATTTCTCAAGTTCGCTAAACAGGAAGATGGAAAATTCAGTAGGAGCGGAAGAGAAAGGACCTGGTGGTGGCGTCGGGGACGGCGGCGAGAACGGCGTCGTCGCCGTCGGATTCGGGAGGATCGACGTTGAGGTCGGCCAAAACGACCTTGGGAGGCTGAGACGGCTTCGAGCTCTCAACAACAGAGTCTATTTCGGGTTTGACGCGCGGCGCGGACATGCTGTTCCTCTTGCTGTTGTTTCTCAGTTTCCGTTCGGCTTCTGTGACTGAGAGAAAGAGAAATGACCAAAGACAGAGACGACCACGAGACCTTTATTTAAAGGTTTTCAGTGGGCTGCGCTTTACTGTCAGCCCAATCTTAGGCCCGTTTTGCGTAAGTTGTTGGAGTCAAATATAAGGGCCTATCCCCAAAAGAACAAACCTCACTCTATACAGTCTTAATTATCATTATTGATTTGGGAGAAAATTTTACATAACCTCTCTTAACAACAACCGAGTTTCACTTAACATTTTTTAACTTTAAAATCAACTTGTCGAATTTTTTAAGTTTGAAAAAATTTCACTTTATCATTTCTTAGTTAACTTTTTGTTAAATGATGAAAATATCCTTGTATTAAAAAATTAAAATAAATAAATGAAATGATTTTGAACTTTTTCCTATAATGTTTTCATGGTAGAATATAAAGAATAAAATTCTGTTAGTATTAAAAATAATTCTTAAAACTTTTTATAAATGAATAAAAAATGATTTTTAAACATCGTTTTTTTATTTTTATAATTTTTTTTAAAAAAATAATACTAAAATATCGATTTTATTCTTTGTTTTTGCAAAAAAAAAACAAAATTCAAATTTGTTTTTATTTATTTTAAATTTTTTAATGCAAGGGTATTTTCGTCATTTCGTAAAAGTTAATAGAATTTTCAGAAAAGTTAACTGAAAAGAGTAAAGTGAAATTTTTTCAAACTTAAGGAACTCCACAAGTTTATTTTGAATTTAAGAGGAGTTAGCTGAAACTCGGTCACAGTTAATTTTTCCTTGATTTTATATTAGCAAATTATATTACAACAGGTGGAGATATATAAATTGTCTGAAACACCCTCATTTTATTAGAGTGTTGAACCAATTCTTTTCTTTACTATGTAGGAATCGAATAAATGTTGATCACATCGTCCATTGCAGTGTAACGCTTTATGAGTTAATTTCAAGACAATATTAGAACTCGGTCTTGCATGCATCTTCCTTAACTTTGAATCTTTGATTTCAAGATTCAAACAAAAACTATTTCTTAAACCTCACAAACACGTTACAAAATGATTTCAGGAATATAACCTCACAAACCAATATTTCAACAACTAACTTTGTTTAGAGGCGTTGGTATCAAACAGCCCAAAGATAAGTTCTTGATTTTCAAAACAATGTAGAATGAGGGTTAGTTTGATTATTGATGAAAAATATCAAGGTATGTATGTTATATTGTCGTAAATAAGTGGACTATTACTATTGTTCTATCAAGTCTATTCAATGAGACAAGTTTCCATATCTTGTGCTCCATGTCATTTCAAGTTTGCATTGAATTTAATGCAAGTCTTGCAACTTTGGTTATATAGGGAGATTCGAGACTCCTTTCACATCATTTCGCAACATAATTAACTTATTAAGTACTTCCCTTTCTATTTTAATAGAATTTATGAATGTAAATAATTGAAGGTAGAACATGCAAAAAGAAAAGAATTTTTTTTATCATAGTACTGTGAAGGGAATGATTTGGATAGAACCAGATCCAAGTGCTAACTTGGTAAAGTAAAACCCGTAAACCCATCTCATCTCAACTCAACCTGAGCTCAACATTTTAGACCTAAATCTCATCGTAATAACTCTACTAAAAGCTTTGCCAATGGAAATAAAACCAAGCTTATATATACAATACAACCAGCTGGGCTCATAAAATCTCCATCAGAAGAAAAAAAAACACAGAAGAATCCGAACATCCCATATCCGTATCCATCCACCTAACCAAAGCACCAATTAAAAAAGTCCAAGCACCAAGTACAAAAGAGCTACTGAGTAACATACACCAGACCAGTAGAGAAACAAATGCAAATATATGCTCCTCCTCACTCCAGAGATTTAGTCGAAAGATGGCAGGAGCCAACCATTCTGATGAGCCTTTTCCGCGTAGAAGACGAACTTCTCCTTGGCATTCGGAATGTCAAGAGCCAGATCGTCGAGCCCGTCCTTGATCCGGGTGAAGCCTTTGGTCATCTGGTTGGTCGTGATCAGCCCCTCGTTGAAGCACTCCTCCAGCAGATCCAGCATCCTGTCGTTCTTCTTCTCCATCGCCATCACCAGAGCTTTCTTCACCACTTCATGGTTGAAGAAGGGCATCCCCAGGTCTCGGATGCACTGGCAGGCCTCACCGACCACGCCCCCACTCTCATATTCCTCCAGCAGCTTCGATATCTTGTCCTTGGCATCCTCCACAGCCCACCCCGTCCCGCCTCCCCAACACCTCAGGATCCTCTCGCCCGCGTGCCGAGCAGCAACCATTGATCGGGCCATGTGCACAGTCTCGCTCCCGCTGCAGTTTGGTGGCAGCTTGCTTCCTATCTCTTCCAGGTTCAGTGGAACAAGCACGTCATCAATCACAGCCCTAGCCAGAAAGAGTGCAAGCTCATTTGAAGCGTCTAGAATGTCAAGTGATGTATCCTCGGCAGATTCCAGAAGCAACACAAAGCCATTAACTATATCATCAGTCGAGAATATCTCAATATGAAGAGCAGACAACAGAACAGATGCCATTTCCTTCTCCCTGTTCTTCCTGTCCATGGCAAGGGTAATAAGCTTCTTCAAAAAGATTGGATTGTACTCGGGTGCTCCAAGATCTTCAAGGCTCCTCAGAAGTTCAGGAATGTCATCTGAAAGAAAATACTCGTGAATGATTGTCACAATCTCTTCCTTGTACTGCCTCAGTTTATCACCTTCATTGTGTACAGCTCCATTTTCTGCCAATGGTTTTGCATAAGAGGAGTCGAGCCATCCTTCCGAAATAGCCTTCGGGACAAGTGATTCGAATAGAGACTTCGCAGCTGGAATATCAAGAGCGAGGTCATCTAGGCTCTCCTCCAAACGAGCAAAACCCTTTACCATTTGACTGGAACTTATTAGACCTTCCACAGCTGCTTCCTTTAACAATTTAAATATCAAAGGCTCTGCTGCCCGGGTCTCCATGGCAAGAATCAAAGCTCTTTTCACAACCTCGTGATGGAAGAATGAAACCCCTAGCTCCCGTATGCACCTACAGGCCTCAAAAGTGTCGCCACTCTCCACATATTCCCTCAACAAATCCGCAATCTTTTTCTTCACCTCTTCAACAGTGACGTGTGTACTGCCTCCCCACTTCCTCTCCACAAGTTCTGCATGGTGCGGAGCTGACAGATAGCTCTTATCAGCAGTCTGAAGCACCTGAAAACCCTTGGAGGTTTCTGGTAAAGTCTTCTTGGCCCTGGTGAGGAAAGCTGGGGGCAGGATGTCATCAACAACGGCCCGGGCAATGAACAAGGCAAGTATATCGACAGCATCCAGTATATCAACTATAAGGTCGTCAGCAGACTCCAGAAGCAGCACAAAGCCATCCCTGATCTGAGTCGGGCTAATGACATCAGCATACAAAGCAGACAAAAGAACTGAAGTCATTTCCTTCTCCCTATCATGCCTGTCCATGGCCATGGAAACAAGCCTCTTGATGAAGTATGGATGATACTTGCCAGAGCCTAGTTCTCTAAGATCAGATGCTGCCAACTCCACGTCACCAGTGCTGAAGTACTCGTCTATGATGGAAACAACAGCTTTCTTGTAATCATCCAGGGGGTCAGACACAGTGGACCCAACAAGCTGATAGGGTTCCTGATGAAAGAGAAAACAAGAGCTGAGCAATGTTTAGTGATTAACCATTAATGACCAATAGAATATAAAAAAAGAATAGCAATTCAATTGCACTGAAGTACTTGCCAAACCTCTGTCAGAAGAATAGCACAGACACCTAATTGGAAAGGGATGCAAGTAATTATTGAAGGATGAAGCAGTTTACTAAGGAAAGAAAATCACCTCGCCGCTGTCATAATTTGGATCATTGCGGTCAATATGGGAATCAATCTCAGTGTCAAGCAGTTTCCCCCATGTGCCTTTACCACCAGCACCATCTGATACCATTATTTACAGAGTAAGCAGCAGGTCAGCATTTGTAGAGCCAACAAACTTACAAATACTACTTTTCATGAATAGAAAACATGCACAGAAAATTGTGAGAAAACACTGTCAAGTGACTTTAGTTTAAGCAGGACCCATTACACGGTCCAAACCAAACTACCACAAGAGAATTATTGATCAAAACTCTACATATTTAATCAAAAAAAGAAAATAAAAATCAAGACCAAGACTAAGCAGTTAAAACTTTTACACTGAACACACAATTGAGTTTGTAAACATTATATCTGATAGATTGATCACCGAGATCAAGAAATTATCCTATTTCTACACTAAAATGTGAACATTCATAAACCTGTGCAAGCCAGTCCAATAGAGACAGTATACAACCATTTCCATTACTTGGCCTCGTGTTCATGAACTAAAACCATCGATATCCAAAAATTAAGCAGTTTCTAACTGTTATATAACCTTGCATCGGATTCCAACGGTACAACTTCTCCAGAAACCAAACAGGTGTTAGACCCTCAAATGAGCAATGCTATGGTAATTGATCCTTGAAAATGCAAAAGATCAGGCAACTAATTCTAACATTTAAATCACATAAACAAAAGGAGTTCTAAATAGTAACCAAAAGATCAGGCCCTGAAATACACAGCTATCTACAATATTAACCTAGACGTATCAACAGCACCACATACCTTTCTTTGCTCGCCCAAGCTTCCCAGAGTGTGAGCGTCGAACTCGCCGAGTGGCAATTCCAGCTGTTGTTGCATTCCCTCCTGCAGGAGCTTTTATGTGATGATCCGAAAGCAAAGATGTGGGGGATTTTGGAGACGAAGATAAACTCTCCACCGTGGCCACTTTCAGTATTTCTCTCTGCTCCTCAGTCAGAAACCCCTCATTCGATGCCATCTAAAGACAAAATCAAACATATTTTTTTTTAGAAAAAAAATGGAAAGAATATAAACATATATTAAACTTGCATACCAAAAATGGAAGCTGAATCCTATCTATTAGGAGATATGATAAAAACAGAGCCTGTACAAAGAGTCTGCACTACCATTTTCAAACAAAGCTGCTTTATAGTAGACAATGCTTCGAACGAATCAAGAACATCTCCAAGTTAAAAAGAATCAACAACATAGTCCTAAGCTAGAACAGTTCGTTGTACACAGCTTATATGCGAAAACTGTTTGGTTGCTAAGAAAGCTAAAGAAAATAAAAGTAAAACAGCATCTATATACTATATTGACTTCGATTTCCAGTTACAGTGCAAAAAGAAGAAGAAGAAGAAGAAAGGCACACACCACTAAACCAATCGACATGGATGACAAAATAACCTAGTAAAGCGAGGTTTACAGATCAATACTGTCAAATCAGTAACAAAAGCAAACATTCAAAACTCCACTTCCACTTATTTTCCCACTGTTTCCCACCATCCAAACGCGCACGCAACAAAGAAAGCGATAGCCAGAAATAGAGGCGAAAAGTAACAAGAAGAAGAAGGACCTGCAAGTTCTTAGGAGTTCTGGATCGAAAAGCGACCGGAAAGAGAGTCCTCTGCGCTTGGCCCCGGATCTCGAGCCAAGACAGAAAAAGCAACCGGATCTCCTCCGAATCGGAACAGAAGAACAATCACCAACCGATCGCCGAGAATCGAGAAGAGCCTTCGGAGATCAGAGACTCTGAGTACGAGTGAGCTTCGTCAATGGTCGCTGTGCCTCAAATCGATTTACAGAGAAAAGAGGAGGGTGAGATTGGGAAATGGATGAGAACGAAGAAGAAAGAGGGAGAGAGAGAGAGGTGGGGGCTTTTATAGGGAGGAGTCACCGGTTACGAGTACGCAGATTATCGGTTTTGGCATCCACGTGGCGGTAGCGATGGCGGGTCTGGCTTGTGCTTGCCTTACACGTGGATGCGTGATCGTCCCTAGGGTTTTGGTCAAGCCCACTGCCCAATTACCAACCTACCCTTCACCCTTGGATCATATGATCCAATTCTCATTCTCAGCCCAAAAATTCATGCTTTTTTTCCATTTCTGTTTACATGTTAAATCAGGCATTACTCATTACAAATGACAAATATTTTACATAATTGCCTAATCTTCAATATTCTATATTTCTATTTTGTCCATTGTCGGAGAATCGGTGAAGAAAGTGAGTGCCATAAATAAATTATGCAAATTTAAATTGAATTCTTTATAATCTGATTTATGATTGTATTTTAAATTCTATCTCACCATTCACCTATGAGATTGGTTGGTGTCATGTCAGATTAGACACAGTTAGGGCTGCCTCAAAAATAATCAACTCAAAAAATAACATAACCAAATAGAACCGCATTGAATCAACTCAAAACCAAATTGAACCAAAAATCGACATGTTTAAAACCGAAGTTCATCAGTTCAATTTCGGTTTTTATTTTCTTCAAACCGAACCGTGAACAGCCCTAGACACAATGTATCTGAGGAAAAACAAATTAACCCAAGTTTTCCTGAAAAATGATAAAACTAGACATCATATAACAGTGTTAAGACATTAATCAGAACTATAGTTGACATGTTTCATTTGGAAAAGAAGCCAAAAATGGTGAGTAATAATACAGAAAATAAAACTACAAAATCTGGTAATGGTTTGATTGGAATTAGCGAGCGATTAAACCATGTTAGGCCTCTGCGGAAGCAGAAGGTTATAGAACTTATCTTGCAGAAAGAAGTTCTTCCCTTTGCTATCAACTGCCTTTTTCCAGCCACACCATCCACTATTCACTATCTTCTTCAGGTCTTCATTGCCTGTGTAGTGAGGATCGAGTATGAGAAATGCAGAATCTCCGGTTGCTTCGTTGTAGTCAATTCCCAGCAGAGTATATGCAAGAACCCCGCCGCCTGTATCATTTGCAAGGTCGCATCAAAACTTTGTATTATCTCTAGTTGGATTTGCATGAAAACAAGAGGCAAGTTTCATCCCACTCACCAATCATGATAGGTGTTCCTTGGTTCTCGAAATGTAAGGCTATTTCGCGACATTTTTCAGGAAGCTCGGATCCGGATCTTACATTTATGACTTTGCAACTGACCTGTTAAAGAGAATATGTTTCGCTAAAATCAGCGTGCAGAGAAATCAAACCAATGGGGAAAGTCTAGCCTGTTAAGTATCAAGCATAAGCCAGTAATAGCAGAGTTAAATATTTTCAGTGTATGTGAGTGAATCAAATGTTTGAGATCATAATGGCGTTACTTACACCCAGAAGTTTGTCTAAGACAAAGCTTAGTTCGATGGCGCCGATCCATTCACGTGAACCGATAAAAGAAGGGTCCTTATCACCAATCTCTACAAGAGCCTGCTGTATCTCCCTGTGAAAATGGGCATGTGAAGGTTAAGTCACTATTGAACATAAATAAAGACGAATTCATTTGGAAATCACCCTATTTTACGCTGGCGGAGTAACAAAAACTACAAATGGATGAATGTCTACAATATTGATCTAACTTTTTACAACAGCTTATGTGTGTTACCTGTGTGAAGGAACGTCAATGGATGTGTAGTGTTGTAATCTGAACCATGATATAATAGTTTGCAGAGACCGGTAAGCACAACCCCAGCCCTGGATTTTAAAATGCAGATAACACATCATAGAACTGAAATCACAGGCAAATGATGTAGACGAGAAAGATACTTCAATTACGAATCGAAGAATAATGTTCCTGTATGAGGAAAACTGATTGTCTTTTTGAATATCAAACAAGTATGAGTAACATATGGACAAGAGCAACAACAAGAATTATGTAACTCATGCAAGTAATGGAAAAAGAACAATGAAAAGTCGGAGCAAATACACGCCTTGGCAGTTTTGTTTGGATCTAGACAGTTTGAATAGGAAACAACCCGTTTTTTGTTTCTTTTAGAATGTAGTGATATTTATTTGAGACAAACTCTAACTGTAAGAGAAAAGTTTGATTACCGAGTCGTCAAATCCATCTTGAAGGTAATGATGATACTCATAAGAACCCTGCACCAGGGAGACGATTCCCCCAGAAACTACAGAAGAGAAATGAAAAAAAAAATCATTACAGAACACTCAACATAAGAAACTACCAAAAGCAAAGAATAAAATATACAACAACCACTAACCCCCACTGCTTGGAATTCCAGTATGCACATCTCTAAGTAAAGAAGAGCCTGATATTACAATAAAATCAAGTCAACAAATATATGCACTTAGCCACTTACTAGATATGATAAATGTTAATCAACAGAAAATCTAACACATTCAATCCGAAACAGAAACCTTTTAGTTTTGAGTTGCTCTTCATACTATCTTTAGTAAATGACAAAGCATTAATGATTCGTAAGAGTGGACGATCGGAAGGTAGACCCAGCCTGAGATGAAGAGATCTTCTAACTTCAACTGCAGAAAAAACATCCGTCTTACTTTTCCAAGAAAAATCAATATATTCAAAATTATGAGAAGATTAAAAACCACAAGCATAATGTGAAGCAACCTAACAAACGAACTTAATTATTAAGAAGAAAGATTTAGAATCAAAATAATGACTGAACAATATGATAGGATGTTTCAATAGACAATCATCAAATGCAGTGCCATTAGCATTTTGAGGTCCCTGAGAAAATACTCCAATATCATTGATTTTTCACTGAGTAATAAACTAATAATTTATATGCATCTCACAGTGAGGGGTCTAAAATAATTATGTTCTCCTGTAGAAAACAATAACGGTTGATTTACATCTTATAACTAGGACATGGTACCGTATTTGCAATATACTTTAGTTATATTCATTGAGCATCTCACGCCATTCATGTCTCTCCTGAAACAATTATGTCACATACAAGATCACACAGAGTTGTACTCAATAACAGTAAAGAGCATATATGACAAAAGAAATTTAGAAATTTGTTTCACAGAAAACATTTCAGCAATAAGTATGGGGTCCCAAACATGCATGCAGTGCCTGAAACAGTAAGGTAACTTCTCGCATGTACCTTGCTTCATTTCTGTTTCTCCATAACTGAGTTCATAGATGACAGTCACTGGATGTAGCATACCAGGAGGATAGTAGTGATAAGGGCGTAACTGTGTAAAAATAGAATAGTGAACAATTATGACTTATATGTATCCTTGAATCAATTGACTGAATCCTAGGAAAAGATAAGCTTCAAATAGCTAGAGGGAAGAAATGAACATGATTGATTAGACATGATACAACTACAAGGCTAAAAAGATAGGAATTTTTCTAATAAGCAAGTGTGACTGAATTTTCCATCTTTACATATCTGCTCTATGAAAACCATAAACAGTAGAATTCATGGAACAGGCTCTTGCCTGAAGATGTTGTGTCAAGAGGTTGGGCAACATTGAATTCTTCATAGTATTCAACTGATCAACTAACCCAGGGATGATTAACTTTGAAACAGCAGACGCCAATGGAAGATCTTTCGCTACATACGAAAGAACTTCTAGTTTATAATCTACAACCAAAAGTCTGGCTTCTTCCAAAGCTGAAAGCAACACAAATTTATTCATATCATGAGTCATAGATTCCCAACTTTTCTGGCGACCTGCCAGTGTAATTATGATAAACTACTGTAGGAACATGATAACAGTTACAAAGCCATATATTAATACCTGGAAGATATTCTGCAACAGGCACAGCAGATTTTGCAGAGTTTTCTGATTTGTTGTGAAAAACGCTTACTTGAATTATATCTGCATCCTAAGAAAAGAAACCATTTACAAGATAATAGACTCATCATCTCATTGAATAACACAGACACTCTCTTGCTAAATACAATATGTATTTATAAAACCTAACAGATCACTGCATGTGGATCACAATTTTAACAAATATTACCTCAGCAGAAGTAGATGATGTGACAGATTTGGTCTGTGAACAGAAGTATGAACAGAGCAAGGACTTCGCATCAGAAGCATGACCAGATTGCTTTCCATTTGAAATATCTGTCTGGAAATCCAGATCCTCACCTCGAAGAATGAAAGGTCCAGGCACATCTTTGGAGGTTTCATTAAGCATTTCTAGCACATATGTAGCCTGTTTATCTCTAAACTTAGCAATAACTGATTCATGTGCTTGCAAATACATCTGTTCTGCATCTGGGAATAAGTGATCAAGTTCACGTATTCAGCAATAAAAAAGGTAAGTTTAATTTACTATGGCAGGAAACCATTCTAGAAAATGATATGATATCACCAACACAAAGATAGAAATGTAAACAATCATAAACAAACAAGTATTGGTAGACGAACCTTAAGTAGATAGATACTCATCTAAACCAGCACATAGGTGGAGTATTTACACTTATTGCACACTCAATGTTAAATAAAAAGAGAGTGCAACAACTTCCATGTATCTTCCTAAGTGAAAGATGGAATAACTTAGTGCTCAAATTTCAATTAGGTTATCTGAAAATGGCGTCTTCTCTCATTTACTCTCAATTTCACAACTGCTAAAAGCACGGAAATGACTTAGCTCTAAATCAGAGTGCACCTATATGACTGTTACTGTTAACTACTTGTACCCACCAATCCATTCAGTGAAAGTATTCATCCTTTCACGGCTATGAGGAGTCTCTCTGACAAAACAATGACACGCATATAAGGATATACAAGACATCAAAACAACTCGAGCTTTGATTGTTATAGAGAACTCCATCTACCGTGCTAACCTTAAAGGACCACTCTCAACTTTCAAATCCAAAAAAGCGTCTCTTGTAAATGTAAATGCATTATATAGATCTCCTTTCTCATCTTTCCTTTCTCGACATGCAACAAGTAGTTCCACTTCCACTAGCTATTTGCTAAAAGAACCAAACACCAAGGAAATTGAGTGTTTCCGTGACAACTAAACATAAACTCTAGAACCATTTACACGGTAATTCCAACAGTTAAATAATCAATACAATGAAACAAACACTATCTTAACAATCAGCAGCACCTCAAAAACATTTGAAACCACAACATCATATTGAATCCAAGAAACCAGAAATGATCAAATCCAAGCAAGCACCAGAGCACTTACTGGATAATTTGTTGGCAGGCACATAAAAAGGCAGCCTGATCGGCAGTTCACACCGGAGCAAGCAACCTCTTTCCCAGATAAACTTGCCACCATCATCTTCATACACAACTGAAGCAACAGCTTCAATCCCACTCGAACCCTTAACGAAAAATTGCACATCCTCAGTACCAGTCGCCACTGCCCCAATCAAACCTCCATATCCGAACTCTCCCCCAAAATCATCGCCACCGAGAAGCTCACTGATCCTACGAGAAGCATCAACGGCCTCGCTAGCTAATTGCTCCGCATTCCCTTCGCTCCGAACAATCAGTGCCCCGATCACGGAGAAGCCTCTCAGCAGCAGTGTCCGCAGATCCTCTGATGATCAATTCAAAACAGAAATTAACTAAAAACAGTGTCGGCATCGAATTTTCTCGGGAAACAAACAAGCAAGCAAGTTACCAGATTCCTTGCGGAAATCGGGGGAGGAGGAGTCGGGAGGGAGGTAGTGGATGCATCTGAAGGTGGAGACTATGGTCAGAGGTCCGGAGAGAAATGGAGACCCGATCAGCCATTGAAGACCCGACCCGTTCCTGAAGGTGATGAGCTTCGAGCAAAGCGATCGCAGACTGTGTTGGTCTTTGCTCGATTTCTCCATGGATCGAGTCTCTCTCCTTTCTCGTTCGGTTCACTTACACAGTACTAGTCGTCTTGACAGTTACGAGTCTGATGTTGCCTGAGGATGGGCCAAGGCCCAACAATGGATCATGGTTTTGGCCCAGGTAGTGTTTTAGATTAATAATGGGCCTCGAGTTCAACCTTATAAGCAAGTACAATGCACGTTCTGTTCAGGTTCAGCTATAATCTATACTTCAAAATTCATATACAAATGTACAAATCATTTTTTAAACCACACGGTAGGATATCTCCCGAGAAAATTTTATTTTGATCTTTTGACATGGGACCCTCATTACACCTCTCTCCCAATAAAATTTATCCATAGGTTATATTATGGAGCTTGGGACTACTTGTTACACCTCTTCTACAATATGATTCACACATAAGCTATAGTATGGAGCACGGGACTCCTCGCTACACCTCTCCCCCAATAGATATTACCCATAGGCTATAATATGGAACGCGAGACCCTCGTTACACTCGAGGCTCCCTCGTTGCAACCGGTTTATCATTTCGTTACAATGCGAACAAAATAAAACACGTTTAGAAAAACTGAAAAATCTTGAAATCATGATGATACTGAAAAAACTAAACGTGTTTCAAAAATAAATTGAAATTAGTATCGTGAAATTGTGAAATCAATTGTTTTAGTTGAAATTATCCAATCTGTTGATCAATTTGTTCTTTGTAGATATTCGAGAACCAGCTCAACTAAGAGTTTAAACTAATAGTTGAATGATCATTTATAGTTTTATACACTAACACGCGCCCTCACGAACAAGCCAGTTTTTAGGTTTGGACGTGTAATTTTTGTTTAGAATATGAGATATATGAGCCAATTAGAAGTTAGGTGGCTTGTTTGAAGAGAGGGTTGAGATTTTACGAGAATAAGAGATTTATGCAGATCCAATTAGAATGAGGGTAGAGCCTTTTTTATAAGTACATAAGAGAGAATTAAATAAAATAAATTTTTGCAGACTAACTCAACTCTTTGAGAAGTCCGTGAGGTACTAGCTCTGATACTATATTAGAGAATTAACTCAATTAAAAAGTTAAACAAATAGTTGAATAACCACTTGTAATTTTATACTCTACTGATAGATTTAGTAGAATTATTTGCATAATAAAATAAGGACATAATATTAGTAGTGAATCATCACCCTCTAATGAAAGGTAATAATTTGTAATTCTGTCCTCGAAGCATGATTTTTAAGGGAACGCATCTTTTAGGACACACGGGCAGTGTCCTTGAAACAAGTACAGCAATAAGGTACTCTCCGTGAAACATATCAACTCATCTTTGCTCTATTTGGTCCTAGAAAACATGCACACGCCACATTATATTATGTACTGCAACAGAAAAAGGCCAAGACAATTGGAACATTTTTATGTCCCGTCAACATGTCAATAGGTCATTCTTGCTCTAAGGAAAAGCCATGGGACTTAGGGTTTCCAAGTATTCTTATCAATTATTCGGCAAGAGAGACGTTCGTATTTATTCCTTCAATATATGATGTTACGGATCGAATTTAAAGCTAAATAAATTGTTTTCAATCCAACAAGAGTTTTTCTTATCAGTAAATTAGGAAAACTTTATGTTTAAGGTCGACATTCGAAAAATCGTACAAAAGTGTAAAGTTGTTGATAAAAGCAAAGAATGTTTCTTGAATGGATATCTTAAGAAATAGTAATTATGATATAATGTGCTGTGATTAATAGTATTAAAATTGTCAAAATATGATGATTGATTATGCAACTTTGACTTTTACTCTTCACATGTCCCGCAAAATTAGTAATAGGGAGAAACTTGTGATATAATGAGGTTTCGTTGACAAACAAATAGCATCAATATTCTAATCATGCCAGTGTGCTACACATGACTACAAATGATTATGTTTTTTTATTACTATATCCCCTTCTCTTTCTCATGTAATTTTCTAATCAAATTCCATATTAATATGTTCCGGCGAAATGTCTTCGAGGGGACATTATACTAGTTGGGCCTCACACTATTTATGTAAAGGTTTTAATTTCGAACTCCGTTGTGAATGTGGAGAAAGATTAAACCGAAGATAAATGGTTTGATGTACTTTTAATATTCAAAAAATTATGTTATGGTGAAATAATATATGCAAAAATAAATAAATAAAAATAAGAAATTATTCTTTTAGGTCATTTTAATCATATAAATCAACTATGTTCACTCATATAAAATTACCAAGTTGTTTTTATTAGTTTACATTAGTGTATCATTTATATTTACTATACATGTTTAGTCTAGAAAATAAAACACGGGAAACCTACTCTGACATGGAAAAAAAAGAGTTTATGCCTAGACGCTAGATTATAAATTTCAATTTTATCGTAACAAGACATTGAAAGAATAATATATATCAAATTTCTAATTTTATCGAACTATTTATCGTGACAAATTATTCAACAAACATAATAATAATGGGACGGAAGCAATCCGACACCTTCAAATTTCATATTGGATCGTACCAATCGATCATATTAGGTTTTCAATTAGATTAAAAAATATATTCAACATTGTATGCAATTATATTTATAGATTAGTAATTACAAATGAAATTAATTAATTCTGTTTAAGCGGAATGTCACAGATAATGTTGGAACAATCTCTGTGACAAACAGCTAT
>JAYMTP010002431.1:0-19821 GCA_036897365.1 Geranium brycei
GATTCAAGACAAGGAAAGAAAATTACAAACCCAAACTCAAAGACATGGGTGTTGGGAAGCTCAAAACCCTCCAATCTAGCTTCTCCTTGTAACCTCTTGCCTCCTCTTCTTCTTCCCATGGTGGTGGTGGTGGAAACCCTCCCTTGGAGCACCAGAAATGGCCTCCAAAGGGAGGGCTTTGGAGCCCTTTCTCTCTAGAAACCTCTAGGAAACCAAAACCCTTTCAAACTCTAAGTGTGGCTAAGTGTTCCCCTTCAAAATATAGGGTTTCTGCTCTTTAAATAGCAGTTCTGCGGAGCGTGTCACGATCGTGACATGAGGTGTCGTATCGAGCCACGGGTTTTCAAATTTACTTCTTCACGATTGTGACACTCCTTGTCACGATCGTGACACCTTGAAATCTTCTCCAGTCTATAGATCTTCACACCCCATTCAAATCGACAAATTATGGGCCCCAATCGGATTTCAGATGAGAAATCTACATCACCGGGAAGTTTCAACTTTTGTGCAGAATTTTCTTTACCGATTTTTCAGCTCCAATTGTGCTCCATTACATACAAAAGTCAAAATTCCACCAAGGATCAAAAAGAACAAAATTATGGCTCTAGAAAGCCGAAATGATGACAATTTGGTGCTAAAATGCGAGACAGAAGTGTAAATGCAATGTCACATTATTTTGAATCAGAGAGAACCCTTCCCGGCAACCGCGTTCCGTGCCTCTGCTTCCCTTCCGTCTCCCACCAGTCTGAATCTATGATTCCACGTTTTTTAGCTCAATCTTGAGCTGCTAAACCAAAATCTTTACTGAGCTAATCACATCCAACCCGACATCATACTCTGAATTATCAAAACCTTCACCGAGCTAGTCACAACCTAACCGATGACGATCGGGGCCGAATCAATTTCAAATTTACAATATTCAGTATTATTTTCACAACTAACCAAATCGTGCTCTGTGTTAACTAAATCTTGTTTGGAAAAAAAATAAATTTGAGGTTTTCCAGAGAAATTAAGCTCACTGAAATTATCATTTTCGATTTCGAATCCAAATTTCACCCGAATCAATTTCAGTTTATGGATGTCTTCGATCCCCGATTTCTCGAACCCTTATTTCTTGAAACTCGTGACCATAGCCGATATTCATGAAGCTCGTGTCCATAGCCGATCCCCAATTTCTCGAACCCAACTTTCCTTTCGCACCCAGATGAAGGAGATGGTGGGTGTGAAATTTATTTGCCAGCCACACTAACGACCTCTTTCTTGCAAGTAGATGGAAATTGGAGCAGCAGAGGGGAAGAGATGAGATGAGGGCTTCAGGTGAGCATGTTAAATTGGATGAAACCGATGAAGAAGACGGTGTACATGTTGTAATTAATTATCCCTAAACAATTCACCAGTAGATGTGGTAAATGCACATGGATTGAGGCCAGAATCCTGAGTCTGATTCCTAGTGGTGGTGGTTGTGGTGGTGGTGTGGTGGAGCAGAGAGTGAATCTCAGTTATTGTGTGGTTGGAGAAAAGAGGTTGAAGAAGGAGGACAAAATAACCATTTCAACATTTGTTTTTGAAATAACTATTATGTCCTTAATTTTAATTTTAGATTTGGAGATATAATTGTAATTGCATCTTAAATATAAACCAAATTGAATCGGTTCAATTATGATTTCTTAAACTATGGATAGTTTAGGTAGTTTAGGCATTTTAGAGATATATTGTCACAAAAAAAATGTCATGATATTAAAAAAAAGAGGAAATTAGTTAAAGTATAAAGTGTTATTTCGAAATAATTAGGTAGAAAATATTATTATCGCTTCTTATTATTATCTTCGTTACAGTTGACTAGTTAAGTGGTTTCATTAAATTTAAAGGAAAATTCCACTTAACCCCTCTTAACTATCACCGAGTTTCACTTAACCCCCCTTAACTTCAAAATCAACTTGTGGAGTCCCTTAAATTTGAAAAAGTTTCACTTTACCCTTTTCCGTTAACTTTTCTGAATATTCTGTTAACTTCTTTGCGAAATGACGAAAATATCCTTTGATTATTAAAAAATTATAATAAATTAATAAAAATGATTTTTGAACTTTTTTCTATAATTTTTTCATTGTAGAAAATAATGAATAAAATTCTGTTAATAGTAAAAAAAAATTTTAAAAATTTTTTCTTATAAAATAATTTTTAAACATTGTTTTTTATTTTTATAATTTTTTATAAAAAATTAATAGTAAAATATTGTTTTTATTCTTTGTTTTTGTAAAAATAATAAGAAAACAAAAGTTCCAAAATTATTTTTATTTATTTATTTTAATTTTTTAATGAAAGGGTATTTTCGTCATTTCACAAAAAGGTTAACAGAATTTTCAGAAAAATTAACTGAAAATGGTAAAGTGAGATTTTTTCAAACTTAAGAGACTCCACAAGTTGATTTTAAAGTTAAGAGGAGTTAAGTGAAACTCGACCATAATTAAGTAGAATTTTTCTTAAATTTAAAATATTATTGTACTTCGTGACAGATAAGCTAATCAACCCTCCGATCAAGATGATGATCGGCTGGAGCTCCGCTGGGGGCAATATGATCCCTATGCATGTTATTCTTCGAGTTTATGTCTGAGTGAAATGATTGAATATAATATTGTTGAATGATATAATTTGGTCTTTACATCAACTATTGGTTATGTAATTTATATCAGAGGACAATATATAAGATTACGGTAAATTTTACCATTGTTAACTTTATTTTTAGAGTACATCATTACATCTCTGTTATTTTATTTTGTATTAATCATGACTAACAATTACTTCTCCGGGCCGACTAACAATTACTTTTTAAAATTAACGAAATTCAAACTTATAAGTTGCAAAACAAAATAATATACATGTCAATTGTTGTAATGAATATACAATTCGTAAGCAATTAAAAGCATAGAAGTATTGACCACACCATTCATTTGTAGGTTATGTACATTACGAGATTGTCCTTGGTTGTACTTTGACTTCTAGTTGGATCATAGATTAGTTATGTTTGTTGATTTCTTTATATATCATAATTTCACATAATATTCTTAACTAAATATCTTTTTCAACTTATTTAACATTTATGGAGTCGGGTACAAGATTTGTATAGAAGCCTCTGTGCCGACGCCAGTCCTAGCGCTATCCCCTTCGGCTCGGGCGAGGCGTTGGTCGAAGAGAGAGAGAGAGAGAGAGAGAGAGAGAGAGAGAGAGAGAGAGACCAAATAGCACACTTTACAATTTTGAAGAATTTGTAGGGGCATTTTAGTCATTTCATAAATAATAAAAAATAAACTAACGAAGATCTAACAGTGTGCTCTAAAAATAAAATTAATCGTGGTAACGTTTACTCTGATTTAATGTAATTTTCTCGTTATTAAAAGTCATGTAGATTCAACTAAATTTAAAACTAACATTATTTTGAATTACCACAATGAGTTGGTCCAGTGGTTAAGGGCCTTGGAAATTCGCTTCATGGACTCATATCCATGGTTCGAATCTCAGCTTGGTAGCCGGAGGCCACCTAGCTTATGATGGATGAATGAATGAAATGTAATGTTACTTTCTCTTAAAAAAACATTATTTTGAATTTGATGTATTCTCGATTTTTCCCATTATTTTGTTAAATATATGTTAAAAGAATCATAAAACATCTTTGTTTTTTCTTGAAAGCAAACCAATGGTTCATATGATATCACGAGCAAGAATGAGCTCCACACCCGAAAGTCGAGCATCAGCCGTGTACAGTTTACAAGTAAACACTAAAAGACAACTTTAAGACACCCTACCTCTCTGGACACCTCCAGGCAACCACGTCGGACAAACCGACAACCGAAACTAAAACACACTAAACCAACTAAATATGTCGGATACTCCGACAGCCACTAAAAACACTAAAATTAAAACATGAGTCTTACAACACAAACAAAACAACGAGCAAACATGAACAAAAACAAACCACCAATCTACCTTCCTCTGGGGGACATCCTCTCATCTGAGCTCATTCACCTCAGCGAGCACTACTCTTTAAGCATCTCCCACAGGGTTATCCGATAATCACGCAAAACTTGAGTTTCTCGGCGTGTCCCGGTTCATAGAAACCTCACAGCAACGGCTGGTCTTGGTATTACCTAAGGGAATATCCACTTGAGCCCGGCAAAACGGCGGTCAAACCACGCACACCGAGCAACTCCCAAAACGCTTCAGATCTGGGGTCGAAACCACCAAATCAAAACCTCTCTGATCTACCGATCACGCAACAAAATCGATGGACCAAAACGTTCCGCCTAGAAGACCGGTTTGAACCGAAAAGGACAGGAGGTGGCCACCCGCCCAAAAGTCTCGGGCGAGACCTCCCGGCCTCCGGCGAAAACCTTCCAAGAAAACCCGCAGCCAACAGGCCACCCGCCCTGGCCGCCGACGAGTCTCCTGCCCTGTCCGAGCTAGCACTGTCGCCAAGCACCCACCGCGCCAGCCCCGACGCCGACCACCGTCCAGCTCCTTGCCCGAGCTTCGCCCCATCTCCACGAGACCCGCGCTCGAAGTTGCTGTAGAATAAGGATGGCCGCCGACGCGCCGCACCAGAGCCCGGCGGCCCAAGGAAAAGAAAGGGCGGGGGGTTTTGGCTTCCGCGTTTAGAGAGAGAAAAGTGAAACGGGATAGTTAGTAAAATAGATGGGTTGATTTGTAGAAGGAGAGGGGAAATGGGTTTCTACTACATAAGACATCTTTGTTAACCATGTCACGTATTGTTGAAACTTGGATGTCGAAAATGGCATGTCTTTAGTCTGATGGTGATGGGTTTGCACTAAGAGTGTTGCAATTTGATGGAGTTGGGCTGAGGTCCGTTAGCTTTATCCTGTCTGTTCTTAGTTTGTCAGATCTTGAAGCTTCAAAACATTTTGAAGTGTTTTTGACAGGGTCGTAACCTGTCATGACTGTCAGGTCTCCAGTTCGTCTCCTCTCAGCCCGTCAACAAGCCAGGTCCATCCTTACTTGGTCGACCTGACGATGTTCACTACGAGGTTGGTATACCATGCCCGCTCAGGATCGTCAAATGCCTCTGAAGTTCTCCATAGTTGTGTTTTTTCTTCCGATTTTCTCCAAAATTAAACGAAATGTTTTTCATGATGCTAGAGTACAACATCTTAAAGATGTGAATCTATTCATCTGCTTAAATAAAAATATGGGCCTCCACTATCATTTTGAGTTTTTAAGTGGGTTGGACTTCTAACATGGTGTATCAGAGGCTGACATGACATTCGTACTCCAACGTAAATAAACAAACAACAGAGTGGTCCACATATTGTTAGAGTGTCGTAGGCGAGTGTCGGAGGGGGCGGAGGCGACAATCAGACCCACGAAAAAGAAGATGAAACAATTTTTTTGATCTCAAAATTGAACTGGTTCAATTCTGTTTTCTTAAATCAGTTCAAATCTAGGGGTAGTTCAGGTATTTTTGGTATTTTAGGAGTAGGTTGCCTCAAAATGATAGTTAGGGTACTGAAAGGGGAAAAATATTTAGGGTATAAAAGTGTAAAAATGATATAGTTAGGTGTACAAAAATGTCATTTTCCTTTTCACATACCCTAAATACATTGCCAAAACATAATTAACTAGTTCAAGAAAACAAGGATAATATTTTTATTTTCGAACCCATATCACATGCACCCCCGCCCGACACCTGAACCCTTTTCCACCAAACTGTCCCGGGTTTGTGAGTAATAATCTCCATCCAAAAACGTGCACATTTGGCAGAACAGGAAAACGCCACAAGCTACACTAATATAAACTTTGAAATTCTGAAATATATGACCCGTCATTTTTGCAGTAATGTTCGATACACTCTGTGTGTTTTTTAAATTAGTAAGGTAATAATCAGTTATTAAGATATATAATATTTTTTAATTAATGAATTTAAATTGTATGAATACATATAACATTTAAATTTTAAAAAATTAAAGAGATTAAGACAATACAAATAAAATGATAAACAGTAACATGATTTATCATTTAAAATTTATAAAGTTAGAGTGATGGTCTATTATCTCATAAAGCTTATACAAGTTTCAATTCATCGAGGCTTCGCCCACTTATTCGACTCCGCTCTAGCTTGTGGAGTGACCTGTACGTCAATTCAATTCTTGTAAAATGCTTCCAATATTTGAACCAACCGCATTACACTAACCCTCCTATATCCTACATAGTTCCTTATGGAATGCTTTTACTGTTTGAACCAACCCCACAACATTGAACTCTCCTCCATCCCACATAGTTTTACGTATCTTAAATACTCCAACAAAACATAATCAATCAGTTCGAGAAAAGGTGGATAATGCTTTTATCGTCAAACTCACGTTGCCTACACCCGCCTGACACCTGAATAACATTTTCCGCCAATCTGTCCCAGTTGGTAAGTAATAATCTCCATCCAAAAATATATACCTTTGGAATAAGTATGCAGCATGTTATATTTAAAAATGTTACCTTTATAAATTACCATCATGCTGTGTATTATAGTTAACAGTTAATATAAGCAAGTATGTCTTGATGGTGGAAACAAGTACTGCAGTGCTCTTAATATAGCTTTGAATGTCATTCCTTTTGCTTTTCTGGTGTGTAAATGTGCCTTTCTGGGGATTGATCATTTGTGCAGATAATGTGAACAATGTCGTATGGCGTAATTCAAGCACTGCTTTCTTCAGTTTATCTCAAGTAAAATTGGAATAATAAGGACATCATTGATAGTGATATCACAGATGAATATTATCTTAATTGTCAATTGAGATACAACTATTCATTGTCTTCTGTATCATATAGCAATTCTATTAAATGAATCAATGTATCCATGTGCAAGGAAAACAATCAATATCAGGTAAAATAAAACATTCAAGTCTTGCTATAGTTATGAATTTTTGTTTCTTGAGTGTCAAGATAGATATTTTTATACTATAATATTTAAAGCCAGGTGATCTTTAAAATTATGAAATATTTGAAACTAGTTATTTTCGATTTTCCCTCTAATTAATAGAATATCCAAAGACACCTATTGGTTTTGAAGTAACATAATTCAAATTGCAGGTAATGTACATGTATACTGCAAGTCCTCAACATCAACGAACCTAGCTCACTAAACATGAAAAAGTTGAATTTTGTAGTATACTGAAATTGAAAATATGAAAATTCAAGGACTGCAGTGACGATGATGTTCACGGAACAAGTGAATTCAGACCTTCAGATACAAGACAAAATGAAAGAGTGATTCCATATGAAATTTCAACTAAAATGCACTTGAGAACCAGAAAATCAACATCTATTGCAGTCGATTGTTCCAAATAAGTTTCCAGCAAAAGAAAAGGTAAACAAGGATGGAGGCAATCCAAGGTTTGATTTGAAGCCCACTGACAATCAAAGTTTCATAAAGAGAAAAAACCACGCAATGTGGTTTCATACTCTATTTTATATCTTCTCCTTGCAATCCAAAGCAATCAGTTCCTCTCTTGTTCACCTACAGCCATCTGATTATCTGACAAGGTCTGCAACGGTTCTCTCATCCTCCCTCCGCCTTGCTGCTGCACCTAAACAGTATAGAGACCATGGAACAATGTTAGATCGTTGTGAAAGAAAAGGGAAGGAATGATTTTTCATACAAAGACAGAAATGCAAGCTCACCATCACAGCACTTTTCTTTTCTCCCCTATTTTGGTTTTTCTTGTGCTCTTTCAGCCTCTTTTTCAGTTCCCTGATACTCAAATCGTTGAGATTCAACTTGGTCAGATCATCAACTATCTCCTTCACCTTAGTTTTCATGCCATCATCACAATCTGCTTTCCTGCTGTTATTATTCTCCATGTCATCTGAAAGAATAAGGAGTGGCATCTTCTTAGATGAGGAAGATTTCATTGGTGTTGTTTGTGTAGGACGCGGGAACTGATATACAGCGAGTGGGACATCATCTGCCAATGGCTGGAGTGGTGTTGCCCCATTGACTGTGACAGTGTGATTTCCAGATAGCTTTACAGAACTTGCAGCCTCCATTACATTAACTTCAACTAGAGGGCTTGTCTGCTCCGGTGCTTGGGTGCATTTAGGAGACTTATCCTTCTCAACCACATCTGCCTCCATCACTTTGACATCAAATAATTCACCACTGATATTCTCAAAATCTGAAGCTTCCATTTCAAAGTCAACCGCGTCTGACACCATGTTGTTCTTCACATCATTGGCAAATTCTGATTCTGAACCTTCGTTTTCAGGAGACACCTCAACTTCCTCATATGAGTTCTGATTTTCTACCTTGTCGCCATCAGCACCCTTCACAGCCACATCTGCCTCGATCACATTCACATCAAATAATTCACCATTGATATTCTCAAAATCTGAACCTTCCATTTCAGAGTCGACCGCGTCTGACACCATGCTGTTCTTCACTTCATTGGCAAATTCTGATTCTGAACCTTCATCTTCAGGAGACACCTCAACTTCCTCATCTGAGTTCTGATTTTCTACCTTGCCATCACCATCAGCACCCTTCCTTTCTTCACTTGTGTATTCTGATTCTGAATCCGACCCTTCCTTGTCGTTAGAAAGAGCAACTGTCTGCTCACATTCAACATGTGGATCACCAATCTTCTCTTCAACACTAGCATGATCTGATTCTGAATCAGAGTCTTCCATACCATCAGGAACACCAAGAGAATGCTCAAATCCAGCAGATGAATTCTCACATGCTACCTTGCCACTATCATCCTTCACTTCACTGGCATATTCTATTTTGTCATCTACTTCACATTGCACTTCCTCATCCACAACCTTCACATCAGAATCTCCAACTACCTGGTTTTCACATATCTCCGGGTATTCACCTTGTTCGTAAGATGTATTTGGAGTCAACTGATTGGACTCAACAGATGCTGCTTCCTCCAGATTTTTGGCTTCAGAAGAAAATTCAGTACCAGGAACTATATCAGCTCCTGCAAGGCAAGGCAACAACACCAAATAAATACACCAACCAATAAGTGAGTCCCTAAAGGCTAAAACATATTCTGTCAAAACAAAGACAAATAAAGCATACCCTCTTTGTCTGTCTCAGGGTTATCAATCAAGCAAACACTTGGCTCGATCTTATCTTCCGTTTCATCTGAAATAGTGGCATTGTCTGTTTCCTCAAGTGTGTGCATATCAGACTCTGCATTATTTAAGCACCAACATCAGAATATAAATTAATCACAGCTGAGGAAATTCCATAGAAGAAATCACTAACAATATACATGTTCTAACTTTAGGACAATAACGGACATACCTTTTGAATCCTTCTCAACTTCAAGTACATCGGGTGCTACCTCAGAGTTGTCTTCTTCTGTGGGCTCATCCAGATCAATAATCTCTACAGTCTTGGATTTTTCTCCCTCATTCAAGCTCAATTCAGCCATGGTCGTCTCTAGAAACCTCACTGATCGCCTTGTGCTATATGCTCGCTGCACTGATGCTGATGCAGCTGCAGGTGCTCTTCTGCGGCTGCTCGCTATTGCTGCTGGTGTTTTAGGTACACCACTCTTCACTTGACCCACAGATTTCCCTTCCTTTTCGTCTTCATCCATTTGGGATTCTAAACTCCGGCAAGCTGAATCCACTGGTGCCCTCTTACTGCTGCTGGGAATTGCTGGAGTTTTGGGAACATTGGCATCTTTGTTCTCCTCCCCACGTTTTCCAGCAGTTCGCCTGGTTACACGCGCCTGCGTTAGAGGTTGTGAGACTTCAACCTCCCTGATGGGTTTTCTTCTGGCTGAGGTCCTGCTTCCCGCGACAGGAATAGATGCACCAGCCCTTGCTGGAGATTTCAGGACATCAGACTGATTCATCAATTCTTCAAGCCCTTCCACCTGATATGCAATGGTTTTTATATACAGGAACAAATATATACAGATATAGTTTAACCTTTATATACTTTTCAAGACAACACTATCCAATCTGCTTCTGGATTGCAAGAAAATGACAACTTAAAGACTGATTCTCAGACAACACTATCTTTTTCACATAAACACTACGATTCCCAAACAGCTTAACAATCAGCATCATGAATCTGAGCATGAACCCCTTATTAACACACACATTACACATACACCGTCCATGGAAAATTGAATTACCACAAGTCATATTTTCTTTGCAACCAGAACACTAAAACAAATGTACAAAGAAAAGTAGATTCATCAACATCCCAAATTGTTGAAATGTTAAGCTCTATTTAACTGATCCTCAACAATTAAAAGACAGAATTCAAACTCTGATTGTAACCATCTATTCAATTCGATATCCAAAATAAATCGGTACAAATGAAATCAAAAATGGCTGACACGATTCCTCATTTCTAAGAAATTAAATACGTCAAATTCTGAATAGAAACACTCAAACACGGTTTCATCAGATCTTTCAAAAACGAAGTCACAAACACCCCAAATTATTTACCCAGCCATCACGAATTGAGGAAAATCATTCAAATCCGCAGTTACTTGGCAACCATAAAACTAGAACAGTGCAGGGAAAAATAAAACCATTATCATCACAGAATGATACAATTTTAAGCTCTCTCCAATCAGAGTGACGAAATGAATCCAAATCCGACCACAAATCATCAAAAGAAGTAAAAAAATTGCCACAAATAGAAAATCGCGGAAATAGGGCATGGAAGTGGGGGTTACATGTTGAAGAGCGGTGAGAGCATCGGCCATGGCGAGGTTGGTGATGTTGGCTGGGATCTTGTTCTTCTTGCAGAGACATTGGAGCTCTCTCCTGGCGAGGCTGTGAAAATCCATCTCTCAAGATTCAAAACAAGGTCTCGGTGTAGATGAAACTGGATCGGTGGAGCCAAATCGAGATTTGGGGGTATTTGTAACTGTGAAGAGGGCGGCTAAACCCTAGATTATTTGACCGTTGGAGCCTCAATTTGAATTTTGAATTTTTTTCCTTCTTAATTTTATAATGTTATCGCTGAAACTCAGATACATGAATGTGCGTTGCCACTCAGTGGTTGTTGGTGCTACCACGTGTACGGATAGGATGATGAAACGTGTCCACTCTTCTCTCTTCGTTTACAATCTAAATAAATAGAATATTAAAATTGTCACGTTATAAATAAAATTGATTAAATTCAAGTGGACCATAATAAATGTTTTCATTAAATTGATATTCAATTTTAGGAAAATATTTATATGAAAATCACTGTGATGGAGCAAACTAAAAATTCATCACAACCAGTGGATTAATAAAATAGAGACATAAGAGTTAAGATTAAATTTTAATTTGAAGAAAAATATGTAATTTTGATGAATTTGAATTTAATTTAATATAGTGATAACCTCATTTTACTATAGTAGAGTGTACATACATGCGTCCAGTACTATCTCATGAATAGACTGATTTTCACTTAATTATGCATAAATGTAGATTTTGTTCGAGAAATACCCTTAAATTCCAAAGTTCTCACACTATTAAAGTCCGTTAGCAGTCAAATTATGACTTTTCTAATTAGATTGAAAAGACTGAAATACCTTGAAATATCGTTTTAATTTTCAAACATGTCCTCTTTCTTGCACATATACACACAAGTTAATAATAGATTTCATTGACTTCTAGAATACTAATTCTTTTTAAATCTCTCATTCTTTGTATTTGTGGTTCTCATTTCCTCTCCTCCAAAGCTCGTCTTTTTCTTTTTGTTCTGTTTTTGTTCAGCTTTTCGCTTATGAGTTCATATTGTTATGTATTCTTAGTATATCGATAGACTTTTTTCATTTGTAGGTTTTGATTATTGATATTACTTGTATGCTATTTATTCAGTTTTGGTGGTTGATCGACGGTGGCAAGATTTAATTTACGAAGATTTGTTTCGATTTTATGTTTCGAGTTCAGTCCATGTGAAATTAATCAAAGGTTGATTTGAGTGTTATATGAAATCCGATTTGGTTTGTTGAGTCTCTTCAACATGTGGTTACATTTGATGTTTGGTATGATAAAGAAACAAATTTGTTTGATGGATTCTAGAGAGTGTGCAATATAGTTATGATGTTTTGTTTGTGCCACGTTTTTTTCCAAAATGTCAAGCATATGTTTCACGTATCCTAAGGATAAGAAGCTCAATGAGACAATTGGTAACAAGAGCTATGTGAGAAATGGAGAATAGAGAGAGCAAAATCACATGTTTGAAATTAAAAATATTTAAGAGCATTTTTTGAAGAAAAAAACATAAACTAATAGTTAATGCCTTTAACGGTGAGAATTTTTGAATATTTTTCAAGCAAATTATATATGAGGGTAATTAAATGAAAAGCCGACATATTCTAAAAATAATTTAATAATTTTCCTCAAATTTATAATATAATTAATAGGAGAGAATAATTTAGACCTAAAACCGGTCCCGAACCGATATTTGAGCATAACCAAAACCGAAAAATTAGAACAATAGACAGTGGATCAAATTTGGTTATGAAATAAGAGAACCGTTTAAATTCAATTTGAATTTGGTTTACATTTTAAAACTGCTAGTTAATCGGTTCATAACTGAACTGATTCATCATGTTTATGTGTTGCTCTCTGGCACACCACGTATTGAATTTTCTAACTACCTGTCTCAACTTCGCTCCTAAAGAAACCATAAATTGAATCATTTCTCACGCACAATCACACTCTTTGAGGTTCAAATTTGTCTATTTTGGCTCATAAATTAGGCTCAGTTTTGGGTAATTCAACTCATAAATCAAGCATAAATTGAAGATCGATGCATAACGCTATTTTGGGCCTGTCTTCAGGCTTAATTCCTGATTGCCGCATGCCTTGAGGTCAAATTTCTAAACAGTTCTAACAAAATAGAACCAGAATCAAACCGGTCAAAATAAAATTCAGAATCAAAATATTTCTCACATAATAGTCCTGAGTTTAGTTCTCATATATTAAGAACTGAGTCGATTTTGACTAATTCGGATCCGGGTGCCCACCCCTAATAATTAGGTGAAAGTGGGCAAACATCACCCTCCTCGTCTAGATCTAAGCCATGTTTGGTTAAGGTAGAGTTCGGATCTACCCGAATAAAATTCAAACCCGCGCCACCTACTACGTTACTTTTTTAATTGTTACAGAGAGAGAGAGAAACAATTACAAACACAGCGTCGTCACAATCAACCACGCAACCAAACACTGGCCTTCGAATTAGATTAAAAAAATATGAAAAATCCCCAAATCTGAATGGAACAAACCCTAGCCCTAATCCCCAATTTCCGATCCTCAATCCATGCCTCTTGATCCCCAATTCCACCTGCCCGCCTCGTGATTTCGACAAGATCCTTCGTCTACGGTGATTGTATGGGGAGTTCAGGATCGGGCGCGGCCGATTGTGGGGTGGGATCGATCGTGTGGGTTCGCCGGAGGAATGGGTCGTGGTGGCCGGGGAAGATACTCGGCCCGGAGGAGCTATCGGCCTCTCATGTCATGTCTCCTCGATCAGGAACTCCGGTCAAGCTTCTCGGAAGGGAAGATGCCAGCGTGTAACTCAATTCTCACTCCTTTCTTCATGTTTTCCCTCATTTCATTGTTTCTCAACTTCAAATTTTGTCACTTTCAGCTAATTGGGTTTGCCCAATTTCTCATTTTTAATTTCCTTTCTGTATTGGTTTGTTTTAGTAACTGCATTGTTGTATTGAATCCTATAAATATGATCTGAGGGAAGGTAGTGGGTGATTTGCTATGGTTTTATTTGATTTTGGTTGGTGTAATGAATTGCATTCAGCATTGTAACCTATAGATATGATCTCTATGTAGAGCTTTGAAACGGGCAGTCCTCAATTTGGCATTTGAAGTAGCTACAGAGTTTTTATAATTGTGCAACATGGATGTTCATGCTTCAGTCTTTTGAACCTTTTCATTGCCATGAATTCTCTAAACATCTTCTCTAGTTAGGTAGCACTTGAGGTATATAACCCACAATCATTTTATAGGTTGGTTACAAGTGATCTGCATTTAAAAAAATTACTATTCATGAAATCTAGTTTTCAGAAGTTGAACTTGGTGGAGATTCTCCTTTCTGTTGATGATTTGTCTCTTATGTCTGGGTTGCTATTAGTTATTTAGTTTGTTCTTTGCCTTATTAAAATGGATCAATCTCAAAATCTGATGTATTGGATTGCTGGGTAGTAATAGAAGAGATAATCAAGTAATTATTAGTTCCTTCACGCTTATTCAAAATGTTTACATCTATTTTATTTTACTTTGTTTTCTCGTCCTTTTGTGCTGTTTCAGGGATTGGTACAATTTGGAGAAATCCAAGCGTGTCAAGGCATTTCGCTGTGGTGAATTTGATGATTGTATTGAACGGGCTGAATCCACACACGGCTTGCCTATAAAAAAGAGAGAGAAATATGCACGTAGAGAAGATGCTATTCTTCATGCTCTTGAACTCGAGAAGAAAATGCTGAAGAGACAAGGGTTACTGGGAGTAACTTCTGAGCGGAAGTGCAGTAAATCTTCTGTTTCATTGGAAAAGGAGCCGGTTACATCTTCAGGAAGTTTTGGAAATGATAATGCTAAACTTGGAAATCCGAAATCACAACAGCATTCAAATAAATTAGATACAGTCCGCAAGGATGATATTATTTCCAGTCCACTGTATTTGCTAAATGTCAAAGAGGAAAGTCAGCTCAGTCAGGAAGATGATATATCAGAAGCCACTCCTCGGATGAGAGGTTTACTGGACTTGGGTCCGAGAATTACTCCTTCAAAGAGAAACCTTTCATCTTCTGTTTCTACATATGGTCATGAGAAAGATGCATTTGATCACACTTCTCAACCTCTTCTTACACATGATACTATTATGGGAAGTACGAGCCAAGTAAATGGTAAAAAATCTTTAGACAAAAAGAAAAGGTCAAATGAGGGGTTGTCTGAGGATAATTTGGTTAAGAGACGTGATAAAAGCCGCCCTCTTGTGCAAGTATTGCAAAACAGTGCAAAGTTAGAGCTCTTTGATTCCTTGCTACCTGACTACGGTACTAATCATACTTCTAGTTCAGGAGTGGAACAGATGGTAGCAGTTAGCCGTGCAAAGCAGGGTAAATATGTATACTTGCCAACCAATTCTAGTGATTCTGTAGACCATAAAGAACTTCCTTCAAGCCCCATTGAGATGCCATCTTCTCGGTTTGGGGAGGGCAACTGTCGCCCTCAGCTTGGTTCTTTTCTTCAAGAAAGTGCATCTGGGTTTATGAATGATATTCCCTCAGACTCTTCTGATACTGATTCTTCCGAGTCTGATTCCAATGATGGTTCTTCTGAGACTGAGCCAGACATGAACAGGGAGATGACAGTACTTTCAGGTTACGTTTCTGCTCAATTTACTTTACTTATATAGATGTGGATTATTGTATGCATATTCTTATATAAAATAATTAATGCAGTATGCTCTATATATTTCAACTATTGTTTACTTATTATAGTATACTTATGAATATTATTGATGTTGATTCTGTTTATTTTGGGCTGTCCATATTACAATTTACGGGCTTTTCGGTTTTACCAAGTGGATCTTAATTCACCGACCTTGTATCTATAAAATTTTCTTTTAATAGCACTACTTCAAAACTATATTAAGCATTGATGTCTATTTATTTCTTATTATGGCTGCATACAAAATTTTGGCCAGATTATATTACAACTATGAAAGTAGTTTATGATGGCTAAACTGACTATCCACTGGCTTTTCTCTATCTTATCTTATCTAAATGCTAACTACATACATGCTCTATGTATGTATCTTTTCCATGAGTATGGGAGATAATCAAGTAAGTTACTCGGTTAATATATAAGTAAGTTGTAGCAGTAGATTATTGCCACACTTCTCTTGCATAATAGTGTAGAGAACTGCTTGGAACTTGCAATAATTTTGAATGGCGTTGAAGTGCATAATTGCATGTGGGCTTGTGTATCACTACTTAATATAGGAGCATAAATGTTTGAAACTGTGGGCTTTTAGAGATGAAATATAACACGCCGAGACTCTGGTTCGTGACAAGATTAGCTCAAGGGCTCTGTTTTTTGGCATGTGTGAAGCATGTTGACTGTTGTTAATTGTTATGATACATTATGTGGTTTAAAGGCGCAATTGGTTAGACATATATCGTGTTCATAAGTGTTACATGTGCAGTTGGTTGGTTATGTTCTCCTATCATAATGCATGTTAACAATCTTCACTGATACAATATGTGTGTTTGTGTATAAACATGTTTTGACCTTATCGAGTTACATTCTTCCTCTAATTGAATCTTGCACATAATGTTTTGATTCATTCTTTTACTTCGTTGATATCTTTTCTTTCCAATTTTGTTTTATGTCACCGTCTATGTTTTGTTTCCTCACTTGCTGTTCTTACTACAGAATCCAATCCTTATGCTCTCGGAAGACCTGGACCACTAGAAGAATACGGAAACTTGAGCAGTGAGGAGCTAGAAGAATCTGCACATTCTGGTGATACTATCCACCAGCTTCCTGCTAACAATGCAGTGCCCAGATGGAAATCAAAAAGAAAGAGGAATGCTCGGAATCCTCGTAGAAGGTCCATGGATACATTGGATGGGAAAGCTTTTGATTTTAGCAAGAGAACATCACGTCAAAATTCGAGTATCATGCGAAATGATGTCTATACCGATGACGCTGATTGGAATGGCAAAGATGTCGGGGGTCCAATGGTCGGATCGGGTTATAGAGGTTACCCATTGTCACCTGGATATTCATTCAAAAGTCCGAACATGACCCGTTGGGCAGACTCAGCCAGGGAGGACCAGAATATTTGGGGAAGATACTGGGAAGACCCTCAAGAATATTTTGATACATTATATGTCGGGCGTCATAGGGCAAGATCCTATTTGGTAGAGGTTGATGTGCAGGTCCAAGCAAGTTACCAAAAAGAACCTGTCCCCTTTGTTTCTTTGATGAGTAGGCTAAACGGGAAGGCAATAATAGGTCACCCCATCCAAATTGAAAAACTAGACGATGGTTCAACCGAGACCCTAATTGTCGATTTTGGCAATGAAGCATCACTGTATGACGGTGATACAGCACTTCCACCAGCATGGAGGACTGCAAGAAGGACAACCAACTTTCGGGTCCGGCGGCCCCATATGGATATTGATGAAGCCACTGAAGACCTTCCCTTTTCACCGCACAAGAAAGGAAGTTCCAGTCGGCCTCCAATGGATAGGAAGTTCCCGAAAAAGGTTTCAAAGTCGGGCCAGCCGTCTAGCCAGAAGAGAAGAAGACTTTCTTCTATTGCTGGTTTGCATGATAGTAGTAAGAATCAAATGATGAAACATGCAACAACCACGGTAGCTTGCATACCTGTGAAATTAGTGTTCAGTAGGTTACTGGAGAAGATCAATAGGCCACCATCAAAGGCAGTTAGTAATGTGGTTACATAGAAATAGAGATTTACATTACATGTACATTTTTACATGGTAACAGAAACCAATAATCTGATACTGCCACCATAATAACTGTTGGTGTATGTATCGTTTTGTCCATCTTGACCTGTATTAATAAAATACATCATTAGCGTTCTGAGGGAGAAGATTTTAGACAAGAATGATGTAATGGTTGTATTGATGTTTGTACTTTGGATTTGAATGATACCTCCTTAGATGAGTTCATTTTCTATAGAAATGTAAGCTTCTTAAGTTTAGAATTGGAAGTGCGAAAATCAAGTGAGCATGGCAGGTTTTCTAAATTCAATCAGATGTCTTTTCTTAGGAACTTGTATGTTAAAAATGAGATATGTTTATTTTGATTTCTCATAACTTTTTGTTAAAAACAATAAATTGGTAGGCAACATGATTTTTATTTTACTTTTGGTCTTTTAATTTATAACACGATATAAACACGAGTAGCTAAAAAATCACGACTTACTTGAAATTAAAAAATACTTTTCTTATTTATATTTATCTTGAACTAAAGTTTCTATTTGCTTCTATTATATTTATAATAATCCAACGATCTTGCTATGAAATAACAAAGAGGGAGAACTAAGCAACATAGATTACTTTTGTGAAGCGTCGGGGGAGAAGGTTAACGCCTCCAGATTGGCTCCTTCAAAGGTGTGAAATTGCTTAGATAGAAGAACTATGGAAGGGGATATGAGAGTACGAAAGATCGGTCTAAAAGAAAAGGGTTGAGTGGGGCGCTATGATTTTCGACAGATTCTTTTTAAAAACTCGAGTTAGTTCTTTTTTTACTTGAATCCATAACTTAACGGTGACAATACATTTATTGTGTTTTTTCTTTACACCAGACTGGTCATGGACTTGAACACCTGACCTCAAGGTGACAAGACAACGGCTTCGAAGCCTCTCTCCTCTCTCTATAATTGTAACTAGGCAAGCAAGCGACAATTTTGGGATAATTTGACCAGTTCAGAAGTAAATTATTTTGTATTGTCAATCTCAATATTTATTTATCATTGTTCATGTTTAGAATACAATGAGAGTATCATTCGTGTAGGAAATACATGTTACAAATAGGACATTACATATCAATGTAAATCAGGAAACCCTAGAACCCTGATTGACCAACATCAATTTGACTACAAAAAAAAAACTAATGTAGTGGCTGCACTGCACATAATGACTATGGCAGTAGAATGACATTGATTTGATATTTGAACTCAGAACATGAAGAATTTGGAGACTTCAAAAATTCATAACTCAAAGACATGAGCCTGGAGACTTATATCAACTTGGAGATCATGAGAATTTATATCCATACCTCGAAAACATAAACTTTGGGAATTTAAACCCAACTTTGAGATCGTGGGGATTCATACTCATAACTCGGAGACTTGGAGGCTGAAGCTGGAGATTGACAAACAAAAAAACAAAGATTCGAACATCTAGAGAAAACACCCAAATAATGTCAATCGGGAAAGGAGAGTGACCGAAAAATCAAGGTGTCTAAGGGAGTAGTGGAGCAAACCGGAGCAAAAGGAACCTGAAAGGTATCCAAAAAATGAAAATCCATTGTCGGCGAACATTGGCGCCTGAATAGTGTCACGTGAACAGGATTCGGTGATCAATAGTAGGAAAAAAATTTCCTTTTTGAGAGAGAGAAAAAAAGAAAAATAGAAGGAGAGTCAGAATATTGGAAGAAATTAAAATTATAATGCCCTTTATGAATACTCGTTGCTTACAATAGAATGTAGGTTCCTTTATGTCAATAAAAAAGCTAATCTTAAAACTAATGTGTATAACAATAATAAATATACTACTAATTTAGAATAGGAAATCCTAAGGTAACCCTGATTGACATGTATAATGCTTTGTTTTGCTTTAATGGTAATATCATATGATCTTCTTGAGTATTAGGGAAGAAGACGGAAGCAAAACAATAAAGAATCATTATTTTATTCAAATTTTATAATGATTCATTTTTATGTGTATAATGCTTGCCAAACAAAGGTTCTCACCTTGTCAGAATAAACGAGATATTTGGGTAGTTAATAATAGGGTGAACTATATCACATTTTCATGTTACTACGGTGAACTATTTTAAGAGTCAGTTCAATACGGGAACTATTTTTAAGTGTCACTGTTTCTAACATAGTTAATTGTGATATAAAATGTCCGTATTGTCCTTATATTAGAAATTTGAAATAAATTTAAAAAAATATTTTAAAAACTTTTTTAAAAAAAGTATTTTTTTTATGAAATAAATAATTAAAAACATATTTCAATATTATTGTTTTAAAAAAAAATATTTCGAAAAAAACATTAAAAATAAAAA
>JAYMTP010002432.1:0-19815 GCA_036897365.1 Geranium brycei
CAACAACAGCTCGATTTCCGACCGTTTACTCATAACAGTAAAATTTTGGTCAACGGTCAACTATTTAGTAACGGCCCATTTTGGTCAACGGTCAACTATTTAGTAACGGCCCACATTCGGATGTACGTCGTTACTAATTATGATTACTAACGGCGTACCAAATTTCCCATTATAGTGTTTTTGATGACATTCCCAAATTACACCGTCGGTAATGCAAAAACTGATAGTGTTAATTACTTTCATATTTAACTTGAAGAAATATATAATACTAATTGATGTGATTATCAATGAAATGAAAAGAAAAAAATATTTTAAGCACCAACTATAACAATATATAATTCATATACCGACATGAACAAGATACATCAAAGAATGGACATAAACAGTTAGCTAATTAATCATATGAAATTTGAGGGAAACCATAGTCAACTTCAAAAAGATAGTGTCTTGTATTTTATATTATGGTTCATTACTGTATAATGTTAATTTGTTTGTATTGAAACAATACAAAGTTGGTGTTCTTTAGTTGCCTCCAAGGATCTTTCTTTTTGCTATTGAGGGACCTCCATGTCCCTATACAAATTGGACCCATTAATTTGTTGGGTATATAATTAATTGTGGGATATGAATCAACCAAAACAATAATTAAAAAAAATAATACAAGACCACAATATTTTTTGTAATTTGGCAAATAAGTGTTTATGGTCGCATTATTAATTATATAACACAAATAATATACAACGCATGTGGCAGATAAAATCACCCGAATGAAAATAGCTCTATCACCAAACTTCACCTTAAAATAATGTGTTGTTAGTGATTATATTGCCCCAACATAGATTTTGCTCCAATATTTATATTAAGTACCTAATGTCAATAATCTACACATTAAAAGAAAGTCTTGTTAAAGTTAGGGAACAAGAATCTTTCATGTTGGGAAGCTCCGATGGTAGTAACCTTTTCACGGTTCATTGGTATTATAATAAAAATAAATAAAGTAATAAATACAAATATTAAATGTACATGATTCATATTTATAGAGTGAAAATAAATAATAGGCTAAAATATGAATAAATACACTTAACTAAGACGTGGTTATTCACGTACACATAACTAAGATCCTCAAGATAAAGAGGGTGGGCTTCAAAAGCTTCAAAAGGAAAATGTCCGTCTTTATCATTATGAAGAAGTTGTTCAGCTTGAAGCTCAAGAGGATGGGTCAGGTTACTACTGGTTTGTCAAGAAGAGGCAAGAAATGCACTTCGAATTCTTGATTCATCGCAATAATGAATCATGTGTACGTGAATAATTTTCAAACCTAAAACTCTAATTTTAAAATATATAAATTATTTTTGAATAAAAAATTAATTTTTTAGGTAAATAGTACTTTAGACTTCTCACTTTAAAACTTAACATTTTCTATCCGAAAATGTTAATCTTAATTAAGTACAGCTAAGTGGGAAAATATATACAGTTAAGTGTATTTAATTGTACTTTTCTCAAAATAATATTATTACAGAAAATATGTAACACTACATCAGTTCTTAATCACGATAACATGAAGCCCTCATCTACTACGTGATTCAAATTAGGTCCGAATCAGATCACTAAAACTCATATGTTAGATATTGTGAATTGGAAATCACTTCACGCCCCCAAACTTCTTCCTCGACTGCCTCAACTCTTAACATTGCCTCTCGTCGACTAATCTCAACATGATTATGATTGTTTCAAGGCATATTTAATATTTTCCGTTGGCTGACCGACCAGATTTTCCGACCAAATTAACAGATTAGCCATCAATAATAATGTTTAAATCATACCCATATGTCCTAACAAGTGTATTTTTTTGCACTAGTGGTTGAGGTGATATTATCATATTTGTGTAATTGGCTTATGGAGGTGGTTAAGTTGTTTGCATCAAACCCATGTCATGTGTCCCATATATGACATATTTTTAAAGTCAATAGCCTCACATACACGTTCAAAATGCATAAGAATTATTGAGAAACATGATATAGTTTTGGAGCATCGGCAATGACTTAATTAGAGCCCATGTTGTCTTCAATTATTATTATTATTATTATATGGTCCATTTAATAGATTAAAAGAGCAGGTGTTTGTTGATTAATTCGGGGCACAGTACATATTTATCCGAAAATTGCTTTAAAATGCATTGAATCACATCATATTATTTGATGCTATTATGGGGATAGTACTAACAAAATGAAGATTGGTAGATAGGTTTTGGAAGCTATAACAAGATTTATTTTGTTTTAATATTTGAATAAGCTATTTATTTGTTTGGGGATATTTTTTATTTAAGATAATATTAAACAAGTATTTTATGTAGGTTTTGGGTTCGAGGAGCATATGAATATATTATTTAATAATAGTTATATATTAGGGGGTTTTAAATTGATTTAACATTCGAGCATTCTGATATGTGTCGCTCTCACTTTGTGCTCTTCTATTTTAACCGAAAAATCATTACGAATCTATCATTACATGTGTTAAAATACCTACACGTTGCTTCGTTTCAATCTGTCTAGTCTAGTGTATCATTTTGATTTTTCAACTCAATGTTTTTAGTTATTCAGAGTAACAATAAATTCCTTTCAAACACTCTCTATCACAAGGAGAGAAGGAAGAAAATATTCGTGCTCGACGCTAAATATGTGAGAATAAAACTTAATACGATTTTCACCATATAAAATTTGACGAGGCACATTAATTATAATAAATAAACGTGTTTCATGTTCAATTTTAGGAAACAAACTTATTCATTCTACCGAAACTCAATACGGTGAAAACTGAAGTGAGATTGATTTTCAAATTTTTGGTGTCAATCCTTCTTCCTTTTCTCGCGAGAGGAGGCATTCAAAAGAACTTTGTCTGTACTCACCCCTAGCACATAGATGTCCGAATTACATATAAATTTTCAGACTACGGGATGTTCACACAGATCATGATACTTATGAGAGAAAAACAATGTCAAATTAGAAATAAAATTCTACAAAACCTCACAAGAAATAAACAAATATAGAAGTTGAGACGATACTCACTAGACATATCATAATAGAGAAACATGGGAGTGTTCTGTACAAATACAACGATATACTCATTATAGAACTCTGCTCAAAACACGAGAATGCCACAAACTGAGAACCAAGCAATAAATTGAGGTTGTTCAGATCGAAGACAATTAAATTGCCCTGCTCACCGGTTAAAACCACAAACAAACTTATTTCCTAATCATGTTTTACATTGTTACTAATTTCCATATATAGATTAAACACATATCTATGAAGGTACATTTTACCTTAATGAAATCCTAATCAATAAATCAACAATTTATAAGGTAAAAACAATATTTTGGTGATCTGGGGGTACTTTCGGAATTTGGTCGATCTTTTGATTCACAAGATCCAATAATTTTTATACGATCAATCCACAGGCTATTGAGTAGAAAAATTGTACGGCTCACATTTCCAGAAAGAGCCAAGCGCACCGTAGTAACACTAGTCCCAACCGCACAGAATCACACTACCGTCTTGGTTTTTGCTTTGCTTTGCGCGTTACGGGCGTTGCACAGAGACTCAGAGACGTTACGGCTCTCTCTCTCTCTCCTGAGACAGTTGACCTCGTCTTTAATCGATTCTGCGAAAACCCATTTATCACCAGTTACAGTGTGTGAGTCACTGTCGCGGAGTCCAAAGATCTGTCGGTTGATTTCGGGAGGTGGGTCTTGTTCGTTTCTCCAGATTTCAGATATCAATTTGGTGTTCCATGAGTCTTCGCAGATCGGATCGAGTTCTGGTATGGGTTTTCGATTGTTGCTTGGTATTGGGTTGCTCGCATTGTTGCTGTAGATTTGAGATTTGGGTTTCTTGTGTGAATTGTCGTTGAAGAGTGATGTGGGTGTCAGTCACATTATGGGTTTTGTGCAATGGATCGGCTTGTGTGGAAAATCTGGCTGTAGCTTTAATGTTTTGATCTTTGGAATGTTGACGTTTCTGTTTTTTTTGTAAAATGTTTGGTGGGTTGTGTGTGGTTTTAGTGTTCATGCTCATTTTAGTTCTTGTTTTTTTTTTAGGATTTTGGCATTTGCTTGTTGGAGTTCTGTTTGGAGTAGACACGTTGATTTGGGTATTGCCGAGGAGTTGCTTCATTGTTGAGAGGACCATCTTCTGTTCTGGCTATTTTTGTGTGAGCTGGACTTGTGTGCCAGGCTTCTGGAAATCATCTTGTTTGTGGTTGAAACATGCTGTGAAGACTTGAAGCTAAAACAGCAAGAATAATCTTTGTCGTTGACGATGGGATCAGGGAAAATGATTGTCAATAAATCGCTTGTGTTGACTTATGTCTACCTTTTCATATACATTTTGCTGTCCTCTGGAGTTATACTGTACAACAAGGTAATGCCCTTTTGATGTTTGATTGATTGTCTTGTGTTATGCATTAATGCATATGTTGTCAAAAATCTGTAGTGGGTTTAACTTGAAGTTCAATGTTCTCATTTGGTGACTCATAATGAAATAGAACTTGGGTTTTAGGCTTTTAGCTTCATAAGTGGTGGTAATTTAGAATGCATTTTCCCTGTGATTCATAAACTAGTTGTAGTTACTTCCTGCAATATATGTCATCTAGTGACGATCTACATCGGGCCATTTTGGTCTTGGTTGCTGGAAAGCTTTATATCACAGGCTTAATAATCACCTAGATTCAATTAGTATTCTTTCGGTTATATATCCTGTTACAGTTACAAAATTGTAATATTAAGCCCACTAAATGACTGTTCTGTAGTATGTGTAATACCTACCTACATTCTACTCAGCCCTATCTCATGGGCTTTTAGGCTAGGCTAAGGTGGCTTTATCATGAAGAAAATATATATGAGATTTGCCCTTAATGTCTCTTAGTCTGGAAAAATGGTCTATACAGCATAAAATGATATCCCCTTAGGAGTAGTGGAGTTAGTGCTCCACTATCTTACTGCGCTCCCATTTGCTAATACAGTCATGTGGTAATAACTAACTCACACAAATGTATTACTAGTAATTCAATAAGGGAAGTAGACACTGATTTTGGAACATCTAATTCAGGAAAGCAGACACATATTCAGGGATTGAGGGAGCAGTAGATCCATAATCTCTCACATATACTTATCAATTCTGATTTTTCTTGCAGTGGGTCCTCTCTCCTAAGTATTTCAATTTTCCATTACCCATAACACTTACAATGATTCATATGGGATTTTCTGGAATGGTTGCATTCTTCCTTGTTCGTGTTTTCAAGGTATGGCTTCCTTGAGTTTTTTTTTGAAGTGTCTTATGCTATATCACACACATACACACACATTATGCAGCAAAGTTGCTTGTATATTTGTTTTATAAGTAAACCGTGCTTGCTGCTTGTATTCTTTTCTTATGGGTCAAAGTTGCTTGTATTTTTTTTTAAAGATCAAATATGCTTGTCTCAATTGAATATTTCATGCGTAGAGTATACTGACATGCTAACTACAGTGTTGCACTGTGAATGAGTTTTATGCCTAAGTTTGGTTTGCTTGTATCTAATGAAAAGATAAAAACTAAAAAGAATTAATTACCAACTAAAATTGGGTAATATGGTTTTGCACCTCCTGTACAGTAATTTTTTTAAATATATTTTTATAGTTTTAGCTCCTATTTAGGGTTTCTATTGGTTTTAGTTACTTGTACTTAGATAGCCTCTATATATTTCAACAGGATAGTTTGGTCACCACCACCCCAAGTTGCAGTCCCATACAAAGAAACAACTTTGAATAAAACTTAAATCGAAATGTACTCTTAAGAAGCATTCAGATTCATTGATCCTGCCATTTGTGAACTCAATAGGAGACTCCACTATCTCTTCCCTATGGCATCCTTTTCTTATTTATTTAGTTTGGTGTCCTGAGGCAATAACTTCTATTTGCTGATATGCAGGTTGTAACTCCAGTCAAAATGACATTTGAAATGTAAGTGATGACAAACGTGGTTTGCATTTATCTATTTTTGGTTTCCTTTCATTCGCCTAACTTCTCTTCTGATATGGCAGATACGTTACATGTGTAATACCAATAAGTGCATTCTTTGCGTCAAGTCTTTGGTAAGTTCCTATGTATTATTGAACTGAATGTCTTATGTATGACGAGTTTCATCTCGCCAATGTTTAGCGTGAATGAATTGTGCATAGCTTTCTTACACCGTTTATTACTTGAAGTCAAAGCCTTCACATATCTGCTTACTTAAATCTCCTAGATGTTCATGGAACTTAAATCTATGATTAAACTCTCAACAATAAGTGTAATGGGCATTTGATGGTCCTGGTTTTGCATTTCTCGTTCACTCATAAGAAAAAAATTCTTCTAATCAATTTTATATTGCTGTTTTATGGTTTCTACATGATTTTCTGGTTGGAAATCCAAATTAATTATAATAGTTGTCAGTTAAATGCTCTATAGAAGTATGAGGTTTTCCCGAGTCCTGTTGTTTTGAGCTTTGTCATTTCTAAGCGGTTATGTTTTTGGAGCAAATTTTATTTTTGGGGAATCTTGAAGCACTTTAGATAGTAGATTGTTGCATGTATATGTTATTGTGAAATCAATGTTAAGCTGATGTTTATCGCAATTAGCATTTTGATCTTAGATTAACTGTAGAACATGTTAGGTACAGTGCGCGAATACATGCAATATTCAACCCTCTATATGGTGTTAGAATTTCTTGTAATGACATATTGTCTATTTTTATCGCCCATCAGGTTTGGTAACACCGCTTACTTGCACATCTCTGTAGCCTTCATCCAGATGCTCAAAGCTTTAAGTACGTAAAATCAAAGTTCATATAAACTTTTTATCAATGCCATGATACTCTGACTCTAATGATAGGTGCTTTGTTTAAATTTGGGTGTCACAGTGCCAGTAGCAACATTTGTCATGGCTGTTTTATGTGGCACTGATGTGTTAAGATGCGACGTGTTCTTAAACATGGTCCTGGTCAGTGTTGGAGTAGTCGTCTCCTCATATGGGGAAATTCATTTCAATGTAGTCGGTACAGTTTACCAGGTCACTGGCATCTTTGCAGAAGCTCTCAGGCTGGTCTTAACTCAAGTCCTTCTGCAAAAGAAGGGCCTGACTCTGAATCCTGTCACCAGCTTATATTATATCGCTCCATGCAGGTACTGAGTTTAATGTTTCTATATACGTGTAACTGCCGCCTCTCTTATACATGGCCTTTTTAAACTCGGCAAATTTTCTGTTATAACTTGATTGAGATCAGTTACTGCACGTTTCATAAATAACGTGAATATGGTTTCGGCCTATATGGATTGGTGCTCCCTTGTTTCATCATAATATGGTCGGGTCCAAATCTTGCACACAACTTGCTGATAAAAAAAACATAGAAATGGGCAATTGAATTCTTTGTGAAATATTTTTTATCTAATGACATGCACGCCTAATATGATAATGCATGAGTCTTTTTATACTGCCTTTTTTGACTGAGGGGTTGTTCATCCCGTTTCGGGATTTCATATTATTTTTCTTCTTTTTTTATCAATCAACTATTTTATTGTTGATAAAAGTATATACGCTATTGCATGAGTGCCTTATTATTTCCTATTTTGTTACATGCAGCTTTGTGTTTCTGTTTGCGCCTTGGTATTTACTGGAGAAGCCTACGATGGAAGTGTCACAGATTCAGTTCAACTTTTGGATCTTTTTCTCCAACGCTATTTGTGCTTTGGCCTTGAACTTCTCCATTTTCTTAGTAATCGGTAGAACCGGGGCAGTAACCATCAGAGTCGCCGGTGTTCTGAAAGATTGGATACTGATTGCCCTTTCAACCGTCATATTTCCCGAATCCACTATAACCGGGCTGAATATAACTGGCTATGCAATAGGTACTTAGAGTTCGAAAGCTTACAAAAAATAAAAGAAAAAACTAATGCGTACTTCAGTTATAAATCTTGTTTGTTGATATCTTTTTTGCTGCAGCTCTATGTGGCGTTGTCATGTACAACTATATAAAGATCAAGGATGCCCGTGCATCTCAACTACTGCCGGATAGTATTCCAGACAGAATCGTGAAGGTCGATCTTCTTCTCAATAATCTTTTATGTATTATGAAGGGGAAAAGATAGTTTACTACATTTAACTAAACACGTTTCTCAATTTACTGCCCTAACAAAAAAAGTCGCTTGAATGATACCCAAACTTATTTTTCATCCCACACATGTTAACACCGTGAGGTTAGTATAAAAAGCCTAAAATACCCTTAGTCAAATTTTCAAGGTATGTCATCTCCTTTATGTCTCTCTCGCATATGTTTCTCTCTCCTCTTGTTTACCCTTATTTGCATTTGGATAATTTTGAGCAGGAATAAGAATGAGAGGGAGACTAGGAAATTTGGAGAAGAGGGTATTTTAGACTTTTTACACTGAGTTAGCAGTGTTATCATGTGTGAGACTGAAAGTAAGTTATGGTAGTGTAATAAATTGAGAAACGTGTTTAGTTAGGTGTAGTAAATTGTCATTTGCCCTATTATGAATGATCTTTATCCTTGCCCGCTACATCAGAAATTTATACCTTCCCGTTCGTGTTTTTTTCTTCGGTCAACTTAAATCAATAGAAATATTCTTTATTTAAAGATTGGGTTTATATGTTAAATACAGGATTGGAAGTTGGAGAAGAAATCATCAGATTTATACGATCCAAACAGCAACATTGATAACAAAAGCGGAACCTTGGACATGAATGCAGACGAGGAAACACCTCTGATTCCATCTGCAAGAACTCTCATCGGGCGATCACAACTCGGCAGCCATCACGCGTAATTTGGAGCCAAGAGACATATCGAGGCCAAATCGTAGAGCTTCCGTCATTGTTTGTACCATGAGAATGCATTTCTCTCTTTTTTGCAAGGGAATAGCTTTTTTTGCTGTACAATGGAAGATCAAAATAGGCTGATAGTAGCTTTCTGGGTAAATGATAGCATTTACTTTAGTGTTATATGTAATATTCATTTCATTTTAAGACCTCAAGTTGTGTTGTAATTGAAATTGAAACCTAAGTGACAGTGTAGCAGTAATAACTAGTTAATTAATTGAGATTTGAGTAATTTAAACGAATTGTGTTTGTATTATATCTGCAATTACAGCTTAGGTGGCTTTAAGAGTCTTAAATCACCATTGTTATAATCTTTCATGTAATATTCTGATTTTATGAACTAGATTCCTGATACTATGACAGTTTAGATTCCTAATTTACTATGTAAATTATGGTTAATCTAAATTAAATTTTTGGACTGATTTATAGTTCAGTTTTGGCCACTTCCAGAATTTTGTAAGGTGTTCCACCTTATATGTTCAAGTATCATGGATGTAAGTTAAAAAGAAATAAAGAATCTGTCAAAATAGGATCCAAACCTGAAGATGAGGAATTGAAAAAGATAAAAAACGATTGTCAAGAGTGGGATTTGAACCCACGCCCTTTCGGACCAGTACCTGAAACTGGCGCCTTAGACCAACTCGGCCATCTTGACGTGTTGTTGATATTATTGTAAATACATTTATATATAAAACTAGTGTTCTTTGCTAGGTGTACAGGACAAACGGAACGGGTTTCCGAGCGGATTTAATGATTCCATTCTCTTACTCGGCCAGCTCGGGGACACTGAGTCTTGTTGAATTCAAAATAAAAATTGCATCCCTATAGAATGGTAACATAGCAAGTTTAGGGGAATTTAATGATCTTCGTCAAGTTTAAGAGATTCGAGATTCTTGCCATCCTTGCTATTGGAAATCTTGTATCCTTCTTTCTGATTTGTTTACTTGTCCATATCTATGTCAGATTCAAGAATATTGTCTCTTTACAAAATGATAATTGAGCAAATTTAGAGATCTTCGTTCTCTACCCTGTTAGACCAGTGACACTGGGCCCGTCGAGTAGACTTATACAAAGTAAACCCAAAATGTCCTCAAAATGGAATGGTGAAGCACAACATAAGAGAACAACCACCAAAGATGAAAACAATGTTGTTCATAACACACATATGTGAAGAAAATACATCCTCAAATGGGGTTTGTTTTGTTCTGCCCCAAACATGTACAACACAGGAAAAATCATCGCCAAGTACTATGTTCTTGTCACCACAGTGCAAATCTTTAAGGCTAACCAACACGACAAAACTCTCAACACAACCCGAAAAAAAGGAATTGTTAATGATTTACACAAAATGGCACAAACCACAAACAGGATATGCACAAACAGCTTTTCTCTCGCCTTCCCGTATTCTCCAACACAAACCGTGACGATAAAAATGAGAGCATACTCCATGAACAGATTTAGGAATTCTCTATTGAAATTGTTCTCGGCCGCTTAAAGACAAAAGCTTCCTTGCCGGAGCGGGAGGTGCCAATCCAGGAATGTCTCTGATATCTTTGTTCCCGGGATGCACAATCTGAGAAAACCACATCACAGTTCTTACAATTAGAATCTTAAAATAGTATATCATTGGTTGACCAAATTAATTTTCTTTCCTGCCAACTTTACACAACAGTTCTGTAATGTACAACTGTTCTATATTACATAAACACTAATTACACGACAAAAAATAACCTATGAAATTATCATGGACAAAGCATACTTTAAATTAAGTGAATGAGTTCTATATGGTACCTTCACAACTATAATGACTATGACGCCCACAACGATAAGGAACATGAAAAGCATGATGCATTTATCAGTCGCCATCTGAAAGAAAAATAGAGATATCAACTATCAGTATCGAGAGACGGTGAAAATGCAAGGAAATTTAGAGGACACAAAAGGTGCTTGCTTACCTGCCGACCAATTTCCTTCACCAGCTGAGATGCTTTCTTAATTGAGAATTGAATCGTATCCAGCTCATTAACAATGCGACCCATTTGATCAGTCTGTACAAATTTGGATCAGATTTGTAAATATAGCTTTAGCGAGAATACACATATGTATAAGCTTCAATGTGTGGAAAATTATGATATACATACTTGGCCCTTCAAGGTAGTAGCAGTTTGAGTTCCAACTTCAAGTGTTTGGTGAACAACCTAAGTGTCAATCAATCTTGGAGTTAGAAACCTTCCCGTTTACTTATTTTGGGTATGAAATTAACAGAAGGAAGGCGAGCCCTGGCACAATACAAAGGTTGCTTCCTAGTGACCTTGAGGTCATAGGTAACTACTGAATTTTATGTTCACCTGTTTGGAGCGTTCAATGGCTTGATCTGTTTCATCCATTGTCTTTTTGCCAGAGTCAATAAGTTCTTGATTTGACATTTCTACATGGCATCAGGACATTATTAAAATATCAATTGACAAGAAAAAAAGTTCTTAGGCGCACTCTATATTTAATTTTATGATACAAGAGTATATATACCAAACACATTTACGGACCAAATGCAAAGTCAACCTTAACCTACAAACTAAAAATACTCATGGAATTAACACTAAAATGTCATGGACCTTTATGAGTTTTCATTATTTAGACCGTGAGTGTTCAGTTCATGAGCTTTCACTAAAACCTTATAGGCTTAACACTGAAACTCGTGGACTTTTACAGGGGAGACTAGTGGACTCGGACTGAGCACTGAATTCTCAAAAAAAGTTCATGAAATTAGTGTTAGCTTCATAAGTCTTTTTTTTTGGTTTGTGGGTTAAGGGTGGTTTACACCTCAACCTCACATTTATTATGTAAATGTAATAATTGCAGAATACCAACCAAGTATTTCTCTTATAATCAAATTGCACAGATGAAATAACAATATGTAGCTATGAAAAGTTATAGGTCTCACTTGATGCCATTTGATAATTGTCATCAGCTGTAGGTTCACTAACTCCAGCTCCATTATCCAGAAGCTCCACTTTCTTATTATTATTCATAAACCTGCAGTTCATTTAAAACCAGGAATTTGTATTTTTAGGCCAAGATTCTTAAAATTAGATTTTGCTGCCACCATTCAAGTAGATGCATTTGGGATTGAAGTTATTTGTTTTTACACATTTGAGGGTTGAGCTACAATTGTGGACCTACCAACATGACTTCTAGAGAGACTTTCATGTATGAGCTGAGCAGACATTATTTTGAAAACCAAGTAAAAGACCAAACACGTATTTCTTGAGATAACATTAACATATAATAACTCTATAAGAAAAATGAAGTTAACTTACGTTTTTCTCAATGCCACATATGAATTCAGCTCTTTGATCTGCACAAGTGAACCGTTATAACAAAATAGACTAATTAAATAAGGAACAAGACAATATTGTATGTTTTAACAGTAAAAGATAAATCATTATATGATCAATTTATATGTTCATGATACAGGGAAAAGAAATGCATTTGTACAACTGACCATAGCCTGCTTCTCATCATTGAGTTGCTTATTCACATCAGGAGGGTTTCTGGCCTCCTCATCCTTGATTTCACGGTCAAACTCTTTGACCAATCTGAAACAATCAGTCAAAATGTAAGACTTCATAGAGAATAATCATTAGCTTAGGTAACTGTCAGCAAAATTCCTACTCTGTTTCTTTTATTCATTTGGAGAAGGGAAGAGGCTCTTTGGCACGCAAGTCCATAATTGATTTAGTGGTTGCACAAGGTCCCATATATGAATTAAAACACAGCACAATGCTAGTGTGGTGAAGCTGAAAAGAGCTAATAATAAAAAAATCACTCTTATAAAGTGAAAGGCCATATATCTTAGGCATCATCTGTATCTGCTGAGAACTAATTTTTGAAAGAATTCTGAGGAATCTAATGAGGTGATATAACAGTACTCCTATGCTCAAAACTCAACATTTGGAATTTCTTGATGTATAAATAAAGTTTAACTATCTTCTATGATGAACGATATTGCTTTTAATACCAAAGGCATGCAATGGACCTGATAACTTGCAAAAAATTGCCAGCTATATAAAGAAACAATACTATTTGAAGCACTGAACTTCATTAATGAGTCTCTTTCACTAGGTCTGCCTTTTTAATAGTAGTTGAAGCAATAATACAGTTTTGCTGAGTTTCCAATTATTTACTATTTCTTTTGCCAGTAAGACATTGTGTAGTATAACAAGTATGATAACCCAGAACTTCTGGCCACCGAAAAAGTAACTTAATAAGGATGTATTAGAAAGTTGATGCGAACAAATACATACCTTTTGCACTCCCTCATCTTTGCTGTAAGATCCTCAAGTTGCTTACTTTGTCTATTGGAGTCCTTGATCTTGTCCAGCTTCTGGAAGCCATTTCTAGATACACGAAGGTATTGTCATCATATATACAACATATTTAGATGGCAGTCAGAAGATGGTAAGTAAAATCATAATGTGCCTTTTCCTTCAACAACACTGAATGGGCACATAATTACTACTCATTTGAATATTAAGTATTTTTAACTCGAGATAATGGCATGCTGAATCTATGATACATGCACTGGCATAAGAAAAAAAAGATACTCTCAAGTCTTAACACGGGAATATCACACTTCGAATCACTATAATAAAGTGGAAAGGATTATACGAACATAACCAACATGTTTGCTTGCTCATTAACACAATACTTAAGCAGCAGGAGAAAACAGATTACGAATAAGAACCAGATAGAGAATCTTATATTCTTTCTCTAAGAGGAAACTTGCTAATACAGAATAGTGGAGTATCACCATTTCAAATTGGATATCCAAATTCCAATAGCATTATTTCATTAATCGGCAATAGATGCAGACATGGCTCATCTACTATGAGGGAAAACAAAATGAGCCAACCTTATCTAAGGAAGCGAGTCAAATAATACACGGACAGAAGTCTAGTTGGAATTACAGCAGTTCACCACATGTTAATGTGGTTACCAAGTGAGACATGCTATTCTTCTCTCACTAACTTGCCAAAATCTCAATACTAAAAAACTGCAGTTAAGAATCTACAACTCAAAAATACATTTTCCCTAGAATGTGCCATCTCATTTGATCATTACATCCCCTAAAGTTATGAACAACTCCCAAACTAAACATCCACGATAAGTGGCCACCTTTAACCTTGTGTATCCAATGCAGTGATACACTGAAAACACACTATCACATCCAAAAGATACCACCATTATCTACAATATACAATGTCATCCAGAAAACGCACTGTCACAGCAAGATGGACTCACTAATAGTGAAGACACTACAACACTACCAATTCAAATAAAGAGAAGAGCCACAATATCACTACCAACCCAGATCAGCAAAAAGGCTAGAAGTTGACAGCATTGTGCAACAATTCTCAATTCACTACAAATTCTCCAGAAAAACTCAGTCTTTTTGCATTATGCATACAAATAAAAGTCAACCCAGATCGCCAAACTTAGCTACGACCGAATCAGTGAAACATAAATTGAAAACGCGAACAGAACAACGAAGAGCAAGCGCTTACGCGAGGGCTCTGAAATTATCGCGAATCTCGCCGTGGATCTGCTCCATCTGAGGGTTCATCTGCAATCCGGTGGCCATGGCGTCGCCGGAGATTTATCCCGGCAAATCTGACTCCACCTTGAAACCCTAGGCTCGAGGATTGATCTCAAATCCTCACAACACCAAAACCCAGAAAAACGAACGATAAATCAAGCAAAAAAATTAAATAAAAAATCAAAGGGGACGATGATTGAACTGGGAGGACAGATTTGGTGTCAGAAATGCAGAGAGATTTTTAGGGTTTTGAGAGGATTCGAAATTGACATGCTTGGATCGAAGAAGAGAGAGCAGAGAAGAAGAAGAAGAAGAATCGATGTCTGGAAATGGAATAATTAATTTCTGCGCAAATTATATTTTCTTTTTTCTTTTTCGTTAAGCAAATATTAATTATAATTATAATTATAATATTTTAAATGAAATGCTCTGGTTAGGCACAGCTAGCGTCTGGTTGGACTGAGACGACGAAGCGTGAGAATTTCGAAAATATCGTTCTCGCGATAAACAGTTAACTACTTTCAGCTGTCACTTAATTTCTAAATCCAAAATATCGTTGATGCAATATCGAGCATTGATTTGCACGAAATAAATACTTGGTCGAATTTGATGGAATAGGAAAAGAATCAACAACGTAGTAGCAAGAAATTAATGTAAGGGAAAAATGACAGATATACCCCTTAACTAAGCACCGCTTTAAGTATTTCGTTATCTCATTTAATTTAATATACTTAGTTTTGAGATAAAATGACCATTTTGCTTTTAATATTCTATTAAATTTTAAAACAGTTGTCACCGTGTGGTGTTAGTCAACAACGTGTCGACAACACACTTTGAGCTTCTCGAAGCATTTGATAAGTTTTATGTCGTTTGAGCAGAGGCACTGACATGGAGGTGGAGTCCGAAGCGGCGAGGACTAGGGTGTAAGCAAGGCGAATTGAACCTCAATTCGGGTGGGCTCGGATTCTAAAAAAGTGTCCGGCTTGAGCTCGGCTCGCGCTCAAACGAGTTTATGCAACTAAACTCAACCTCGACTTGAAAGAATATAGAGAAACTCGAGCCCGGCTCGGCTCAGGCTTGAATGAGCTTATACAACTAAATTCAAGCTCAACTCGAGAAAATATAGAGAAGCTCGAGCTAAAGCTAGGTTCGCTTAATTTTCAATACAAATACTTTAAAAGTTAAACTTAATATTAAATAATTAATTAATTAAGTACCAAACATGTAAACTCGAGATCGACTCAATTGGGCTCATTTAATTTCATTACAAATGTTTATTAAAAGGTAAAAAACATATTTACATTATATACATATATAATAAATTAAATATTAAACGAGCCGACTCACTAGCCTATCGAACCTATAAAATGTTAGAATCAAGCTCGATTATAACAAGCCCAAAACGAAAATTTAACAAATCAGGCGTAAACGACCCCGTTAAAAGGTTGGCTCGTTTACAACTCTATCTACGACTAAGATAGAAGTGAGGATACATTTTCAATTTTAATTTTATTCGAAGGACAATTTTACCTTTATAAAATTGAGATCATCACATGTAAATCACATGCATTACTTTGATTTAAAAGTTAACGGTGTTAAGGCTAAGCGAGATAACGAAGTTCATTCCTATATAATGTATATGGATGAATAAATAAACTCTTAATGAATTAAATTGTGAGTATCAAACCTTATATTGATTTTTGAACCACTTGTCGTTGTAGGTGTTGGAGACACATGGATTTTTCAAAGAACACACGAGGAAGTTTTGGGCCTTTTCATGCCACAAGCCCGTAGCCCATTAACGAGTCATAAAAAGGCTTTGGGCCATGTCAATATGTACAAGGACAGTGGTCAAATTTGGGCCCATGTAGCAGTAGAATAATAATGTTTTTTCTAAAATATCTCTTTCTCTCTGCTGTATAACACAGTCGCTAATATATATGCGTTATCATTTATGTTTTCCAGTTTTTTAAATTTTATTTTTAAAATTCACTTAGCATTTTTATAGAAATGTAAATAGTAGTGATGTAATTAACAATAAAATTAGACATAAAAATATGATAAAATTTTTAAGACAAAATAAATTTCAACACACCTGATTTTTAAGGATTAAAATATTTAATAAAGTAATTTTAAACTATAAATATATTACAAGAACCCGAAAAATAAATCAACTAAATGTCGTAAATGAAATGTTATAAAATTAATAGAACTATCAACACTTAAATGTAACATACAAAAAAATCAACACTTGATGTAACGTGCAATCAAAAGATATAGATGAGTTAATATTTATTATTGCTTTTGGAAACTGCATTTCATGACATGCTTGTCCAAGAAATTAAGAATCTTCTATATACTTTTTACGTACGATAAAGAATGTTATCTTCATATACGTTTCCGACAGCAAACGAAACTTGGTACCTTAGTTTAAAATGAGAACGAACAACAAAACAAAGCAAAACATTGAGTGAACGAAAAATAAAATGAGCTAGGTTGGTTTTTTTGTCAAATAAATTTGTTGGTCGAATAAAAAAAACCAACAAGGAGAAAGAAAACAAAAAAGAGCAAGTAGCACCACGTGGAAATGTTTGTCAGAATGTGATAGGATTCATCAACAGCTGATTGGTTCTTGTCCTAGGATTGCTCCAAGTGGATGTCATGATATATTGTTTGCTTAATCTATTATCCTAATCACAATGCACTACAAAGATTGTTGTTTTCATTGCATTTTCAAGAAAAACTAAATAAAACAAAGATTATTATAGTTATTAGAAAATGCTCCAAGAACAATTTCATAGAACTTTTGTCTTTCTCTTCTAATCATGAAATTTTATTCCATCAACAAACTGAGAGAGACAAAACCCACACTCATAAACCAAAAATACATAACATGCATTGTTCAAAAGAAACAGAACCCTATACATTCCAAAGACCTGGGAGCATACTGTACATGCACGACCTCCATCTCAACTGGGTGAAGAAATCTTGTAATCTAACTGCAAAAAAGAAAGAAACATACTTATTCCATCAACCTGCAAACCAAACCTAACAAGACAACCCTTCATATATAATACACATGAAAAAAAACATACGACCTTGTCGGGAAGAGAAACGACTCCGGCGACCTTCACTGATCGATCGAGACCACCGAGAGCTCCGACCACTGCCAGTTGCTCCGTCATCCCCTGCTCGCCGAGTAATACTTCGAGCAGTCCCATCTTAACCTCACCTCTGAAGCAGCTACAGAAGCCTTCACTTGAAAACGTATGACCCCTGCCCCTTCCCCACTCCACACCATTGACCACAACAAAAACCGACACTAGAAAAACGAAAGAAAATAGGTAAGGATGTCGTCGAGGAGTCTCGCCGTAAAGGCAACTCCGCCGACAGCCAAAAAAACCCTCCCAAAACCCTAGCTTCTTAATTTGAGAGTTTTTTTTCTCAGAAGTACAAGTATATAACAAATAAAAACTGAACACTTTTTTTTGAGAAAAAAACACGTATATTATTAGAAAACAACTAACCCGACATCACGCCGAACAACTGAAGCAATACATAGTGGGACAAACCTCACACCATAATCTCAGTTACCATTAGTTAAAGCATACCTAAATAACTAATGAGCCACGACATTATAATTGCGACGAGCAAAAGAGACAGAGACACCATCTCACTTAATCAACGAGTTAATAACATTTTTATTATATATTTTTTAATTTTTGGTTTGATATTTTCAATAAATATAATATTTATCATCATATAATTTATTTTTAGTAAATTAAGGAAATTAATTTAATATTCTTTATTAGATTTTTCAAGTAAGGTTCGGTTATCAATTTAATAATAATATTATTCTTTGTTATCATTATATAATGTACTACCAATTTTATTTTTTTTATCTGCAAATGTCTTAAGACTAAAACATTCAGAAAACCAGCTTATGCTGTTAAAACTAGACGACAACCAGAATTATTATTAGGACCTACTTTTCATAGGCCTGACCTAGGCCCGGGTTAACTGATCCTGTAACAGTGTCAGACAAAGACATGTATGTCTCCTATTTTATTAGATAACTCAATGCACTACCAATTTCATCTAATATTTTTCTAGTTGGTTTGGACAACCCTAGCTTGAATTGTGTTAACGGCCACTTCGAAAATATGTATCTTCAGTTATCAACTTAATTAACTAAGCTTTTATGGGCTTTGGGTTAGGTTAGTATAGGTTTTAAAAAAAAACATAATTTACACACTTTTCACCTGCTAGCTTCATCATAATGTGTTGTAGTAATGAGTAGGTAGATGAAGAAAATATGGACTAGTCTTGAAGAAAATGAACATGTATATGAAGTCTAGTTTCAGTGAGAACCGTGGAAACCAACGTAGGGATGCTATGTAGCAGAGGCGGATGGGTTCCATTCTAAAATCTAAAAGGGAAAATGTTACCCGTCGGGCGATTGTGTAACGAGGGACTAAAAGAAACAAATAAGTTTTTTTTTTCAGTCTGCCACATTAGCGCGCGAAGCCATGTGTCGCGCTCCTGTGATTCGCACGAACTGGGCTGGTTCGCACGGGATTACAACTCTCTCTTTATATATCATTGATTGGTTTTGATGGGTGAGTTTGGAAGAGTTTAGGTGAGAAAAGAGAACCACAAGTCACAAACACAATAAACACAAGTGCAGTGGAGTGTAGAGGGGGGGACCTTATCCTTTTAGTGGCCAAGAAAGAAGAAGCATAGCATATGAAATTCATATCCACAAAACCCATACAAATGGAGAATATATATACATAGCAATAGACACATGATGATCACAACACTTCCTTGGTCTTCGCTTCTACTTTAATATTTTGAATATTTGGCACCGAAGATATTGTAATGATCAATACAAATGAATTAAAAGCACACAAGAATTGACAAATTATTCAGAGATTTATTTTGAAGTTTGTCCTCCATAAACACCATGCACTAAAATTTATTGCAATAGAGTTTGGTATTTACTCCAATATAAGATTATTTTTTATTCCTTACTTTTTAAAAAATACTTTAATATTTTGAATATTTGGTATACAAATTAAAAACATTCTGCAGCGGGATCACGAAATTTCTCCATTCGTATGAGATGGAGGCCGTGACTCTACATGATGTTAGACGGGTAGAGCTGAACAACTTTGGAGGAGTCATTAGCGAAGGGTGTTGCGTACTATTCACTATCGAAATATGTGTTCGTCTTTCTTTTACTCGGTATCAAATGGCTCACGAATTGGCCAAGTTTGTTCTAACTAACAGTAGCTGGAATTATAATGAGGGG
>JAYMTP010002433.1:0-19811 GCA_036897365.1 Geranium brycei
ACCACGAACGGGTTGAGTCTCTCCGCAAATTTCTTACAAAAACCACCCCGAAAACTCATGACATTCACCTCAGTTGGCTGAAGAAACTCCGTGACCCTCTTACAACAAACACGTAGCAAAACACTCTTTATATTCTAGAGATATAAGTCGAACCCCCACAATTGTCTCACCAAATTAAGAACCCCGTGTCATAACACTTTAAAACTAGCCCCCAAAAACATCACAAAAACATATCGATACTTGAGAAAACCGTGACCCCTAATTCGATGTGCTCACACGACTCTTCCTAGCGACGCTAAAGAAACATACTCCCTGGACTGACACACACACACAATTGCCGACTTGTCTCCCTTCGAACGAGTCTCCCAAAACCACCCCTACAAAAAATTTCCCCTCGCGATACTCGCTAAGATTGAGCGTCTGGATGGAATATCCCCCAAGAAACAAACCGAAAATTGTCATCGTTGACACAAATTGAGAAGTTATGCCACTGCTCGCGAATCCCGTCTAGGCCTGCACTTGAGTCATGCATCATGTACAATGAAAACACCCGCCACCACAAAAATTCCGGTCAATATCTAACTTTGACCTATTATCTGACTTATTGATTTTCGCTTCAATTTTCTTGGACCGAATTTCATGAGGTTCTTATATTTTAGACTGGTTTTGATCTATTTTTTGTTTATCCATTTCTAAAATCGATTAACGAATCGATGATTTAAAATGAATTACATATCTCAATCGACATATTCTTAGTTCAGTTTAATTTTTTATTTGATTCGATTATTTTTTGGTAGCCCTACTTGAACAACATGGCTAGGAAGTACGGCAAGTCCACCATAATTGGCATGGAAGTTCTTCCATGGGATAATATTGGTATACATATTGAGTCGGTGGACTGAGTCGTCATGGGTCCACCTCTGTTGTAGCTTATTAAAGTGGCACACAATATATTTTTATTATTATTATTCTCATATTTTGTGTACCATCTACGTTTCCAGTAAGTTTGAACTTAATTTGTTTAATTGGTTTTGTAAGTTTCTACCATACTTCCACTGTAGAGACTTTATTGTTCCTTTTAGACAAGCAGCCAAAAACAACCATTTCAATGAACAGTTGAAAATAATGCGGTGCGGCTCCGAATAGCTCCGATGGTAAAATTGTCGGCAAGAGAAAAAGGAGGCGACATGTTGACACGTGGCTATCACGTGCTTCATTTCACCTGGTCTTACCAGCCGTCGTTGACTTTTCTCTCTTTTTGTTGTTAAATTATAAGCATATATAAAAAAAAAACAGGCAATTCATGGTTGGTGATGTTGATTTTTGCGCTTTACAACTTGTTTTTTCTGTGGATTTAGTTTTACTATTTTAAATTCTCCTCATAATACACCAGCTTGCTTAATTTATTTTGTTTTCATCATGCAACCTCACCCACACCCACAATTAAATACAAATAAGCTAAATGGATGTAGAAAATAATTACTGCTATATAATATATAATATATGAAATGGACGGTTCAAAGGGTATATTTGTTGCGAAAATATAAAAACTTGTAATACAGTGATCTTCGGGCGATGATGTTTTACTTCAGAAACAAAATTTGTAAAATTTTATTTTAAAAAAACAAAATTAACCTTCAATACCTTATAAATATATTCTAACATAATCTATGCATGTCGTCTTGGACTTCCGTTCCAGTGCGGAAACTCATATATCCATATAGTATTATTTTATTAATAAAATAGATGAAATCAGCTTAGTAATATGGACAATTGATTGGAAATCATTTTATGAACGGTAGTTATTCTAAGCCCATCCCATAGTTGAAAAGTTAAAACCAATGACTATCAGGTAGAACCGTGAAATGGGTAAATTTACATGGAAAGAGAGGCATTTAAAATAGCGTTTATCCTTGTGGGCATGGACAATGACCATATTGACATTGACCCATACCCAAAGTGAGTATGAATCACAAGAATCCCTAAAATTTGAAAATAACATCAATATTTGCGACTCTATCCAAATGCAATTCGGCTCACTGCTCTGCTGGCAGACGTCACAAGATTCCTAATACCAAGTCTTCAATTCTCTTATCATTCTCTAATTTAGTCTTCGAGGCCAAATCAAACCTTCCTTCAAATTCTAATATTAAGTTACGTAATGCATGTGCAATGCAAATGGAGCAGAGCACTATAGACTTCGACATTAAGAGAACCAAAAGGAACTGTTCTTCGATAGAGATACTGTTATGAATCCTCTATCAACTGCTCGATCATGGTTTGGTAGAATTACCAAATAGGTTGAATTGGTATATACAACGTTAAAATCTATATTGACCATATCAATGATATTGTTAGCCTTGCAGACACATACCAAAGCCACTTTTGATGCACAAGCAATAGTAAGATTACCAAAAATGTTGCACAAGCAGTAAGATTATAAGCTATTCTTCAATATGCATCCCAAAATATGTCCATAATGTAAAGGTTAGTACAAGAAACTGCACAAGCTACAAACTTTTTTTTACTTCTTCCTTAGAAACATCATAAACTATACTTTCAACCTCATGCTACAAATGCAATCAGGAAATAACATACAAGGGTGACAAGTTTTGAACATAAATAGCAGGAATAAACTAAGTTTTCTTATATGGGCTTCATTAACCTTCCCTCTTAGGTAAGGTCAAATATGATGAAAATGACTCTTGTGAGATTAAGTTGACCAATGAAAATTTTAGTTGCACTTTTGAACTTTCATCTTCTCCTAAAACACATTTTCATCGATTTTTATCACATGTAATATATGCTCATCCATTGATTTTAGTAAATACAAATCTAAAACTATTCAGAAGTTGATATATAACTAGAATTTTATAAACTTAAAACAAGTTGATAAGCATCCAAAACTAGTTTACAGATATAAATGATGCATGCAAATCACCATAATAATAAATTGGAATAACTCAAACCAGAATCCGATTTTTTTAGCCATAAAGCAAACAGCAACAAATGATTTGAGTTCGAGTTTGAGTTTTACAAGTTCAGGCAGTCTAAATTTGGACATCTCAGTAAGGGCCAAGCCCAAAGAAGCTAACACACCAATTAAAGCAGTAATAGTTTTACAACAAACCTCTGCCATATATACAAAAAGAAACCATCTTGTTCATACAAAAATCCAAACCAAGAAGCAAAGAGAGTGTGATTCCAATATGTTCTTGATCACCAAACTATAAATCGGTTTTGTAAGGAGTATCATTATCCCAAAACCGACAAAAAAGCCAGCCGAGGAAGGATTGCTTACTTGGAGGAACTGGGTTTACGGTGCAGAGTTCATTATAGTCGTGCTTCAAATGAGGAGCAACTATTCTTTCCTGGAAACGGGACATATGGTTGTTACGATAACCTATAAGGCTATAACAAATAAAAGCATTGTAACAAAAATGTTGTGCTATTAATGCATGGTACCTTGAAAAGTTCAAATGGGCAGAAGTCGGCATTGTTACATCCCTGTTCACCAGAGCACAAAACTTTATTATTTATTGATTTGACGTTAGTTGTAGCCGTTGCACTAAATGAAATAGGTTACATAGAAGTTGGAGCTTACGGGCATTGGGACGGGGTGTTCGTTGTGCAATACTTGCACAAAGTACTCGCTCGAAGAGTTTGCCGGGCAGCTATACAGAACCAGCATGTTATTCCCTGCAAATGGTGCCACTGTGCTGCCCCTCCAATTTCTCTTCTGAGGCGGCTTTGGGGGAAACTCCAATGGTTCCTCCTTCTGTATTTTCTGGAATTCTGAAAAATTCAGAAGATATGTCTTATTGAGTAGATAACATCATAGCAAACACCACATGCAAGGGAATATGGTTATGAGTTCACATTTAAACAAATGGGTGAACACATGTGTATAAGGAAAAACAATTACCAGCGCCTTCGAGAAAAAGGCCGAGCAGGCATGAAAATGGCACCACTGTTTCTGCATGTGCAAACCTAAGTCTTGCCTTTTCATAGCTCCCAGGTACACGTTTCTCTGCAAGAGTAAGGCAACAAAAAGCTCTAGTGATATCCTACAACGCAAAAAATAGAGCTTTTTCGGGAACACTACTGCACAAAAAATAGAAATCACTTTTACATTTGCAAATGGGTTTGAGAGCGAAAGTTCCGTTTATTTGGTAACACATTTTAGGTGATACACTTTTTATAATATTATAAAAAAGGATAAGATATTAAAATAAAATATTAAAAAAGATAAGGTTGGAGAAAATATTTCTCTCTCAACTTGTAGAGTGTCATAGACGACGTGCATAAGAGAAGACATTTACAAACTCCTTACATTAGAACCATCTATTGGCCAAAACACTATGACATGAGCAAAACCATCCTTACAATAAAGGAACCTAGTACTTTTGCAATAATATCAAATTAAAAGGTCATCCACAACAAGAAAAATAAGATTGGAGGGTTATATTACCCTCTTTAGCCTTGATTGCTTCCTCCATTGACTGAACTACATCTTCGAACAGCGGCACTCCCATTCTATAGTTTATTGATTTACCATAACCCTTCAGAATAAAAACTTCCAAATCATCTGTCCACTCCAGTAAAGCAACCTAAGACATACATACATACACACTGCAAGTTAACAATAATGAAACCTGTGATTCTCAAACTTTCATTTCTTCACTACAACAACAAACTGTTTCTATGTTCATCATCTGATATTACAAGAGATACAAAATAAATGGAACTCCATTGATCTAAGCTTGTACAAATTATGGTGCATAGCTGGTTAATTTATTATAAGGAAAACCACGTCTAGTAAGAGGTCAGAGTTTAAGATACTAGTGGGTACTAGCTTGGGGGCAGGTTGGGGTTAGGGGAAGGGTTTTTTCTTTACTATATTTGAAATCTTATAATAACAGACACTCTTTAATAAATGAAAAAATATAAGGAAAACCATGCAAAATTAAGACTAGAAATAACTAAATCGTCTATCATATAGATGTTAGGTAAGAAACATGTGTACCTCAGAAGGAAGGAAAAGACCACAAGCTTGATCAGTTATTTCCAATAGTGATGCTTCCTGCCAATATTAAAATACCAAAATGAGAAACTGGAATCAAGCTAAGATAGTTAATAAAAGGCTTCCCTGCCATATTTTTTCTGTTATCACCTGCTTGCAGAGAAACCAGAGAGAAGCTGTGTCTTGCCTTGTTAAGTTGAGTTCATAACGTTCCACCAATGCAGAGGTAATTTCATCCAAAATAGGTTCTTTAAGCTTATTTACACCAGGCTCCCGATTTTTCTTGTATTCCTGCATTAACGTACAATGAAATAAAACATATTTACTACAGCTACGCCGCATAAAAACCTACATATTCAAACAAAATTCTCCTATAATCCTCCATGCGTTCTAAATAACTAAAAGTTCCATTTTTAAGCAAATATCTGCCCCGTCAAAATTTACACACATTAGAAGTTAACAAATTTTCATTTGTGTGAACTTCATATACTTGCAGTTTTTTGTTCATTCAGTAACAACAAGCATATTGTAACTTCATAATATCACCTCTAACCCTAAGCTACTTCTACTCTTATGCGTCAACTGCTATCTAATATAATACCCAAAAATAAGACAAGGAAATGATAACAGATACTTGTACCACATTCAGGTTCAAGCAAGACCCTTAAACAGGGATAAATGCAGGTTGGAAGTGCTATAGGACAGAAAGGATAGTCAAAATTGATGAAAAATATGCAGCACACAACATACCTTATAGCTTGCACAACAGTCATGAAATCTCAGTAAAGTATCACTTGCACGGCTTTCACTTGTAACAGCAAAAGCTCGATTTAGTCCTGACCCTAAAGTTCCTCTCTCACTGAACAACCCGATGCCAAATGCCACAGCACTTGCTGATGCCCGAGGAATCTAGAGCAGACAATTGGAAATAAATTTTCATTTAGCTTCAGGAAGTCAACACATACAACCAAAGTAAAAGCCAATACCCAGTAAGATTTTAGTGATTTACTCATTGTGAGGCTAAGGTTTAAAATTAAGAGCAAGCTAGAACTGTGGGATAATCAAGCATTCACAAATAAAACATTTACTGGTATAGCAAAGAGCAGAGATAAGAACTTTGAGTTGTTATCTCACACAAATCCTATAACAGCATCAAGTGGTACAGATGTTCAGCAGATAGCATGGCACATGATTAAGAAAAATAGACGGCATCCAACTAACCTGAGTTGCCTTAATGGTGTACACATCTGGGTGGTACTCCTCGGAAAATAAATTTGGATATCTTTCTCTGATTCTTATCCCGAAATGATACAGTTCATTTTCTCCTTTTTTAATCAATTCTCCCCCCTTCAGCTTTCCTTTCCAGGGAGACTCCCATCCTGGTAACCATGCAGGGACTTTCTTCACAGACAATTTGTTTTCTTGCGCATCCCTAAGAAGCTCTTCTAAATGAAGTGCCAAATTGTCTAATTCTCTCATTCGTTTTTTCGTAGGAGAGCGAGTTCCATGCCTTGCCTGCAAATTGAAAACCACTTTCAAATTTTCTGCATAATTTATTTTTCCTGATTTAAGAAGCATCCTTTTGATGTCATTTTTGTTCTATTATTTTTCTCTGAGATTTTTAGGAGAAATTTCATCTTCATTTCCAAAACAACGGAGAAAAATGCCACTAAGAGAGAGAAATTACCAAAGCAAGTAATATAGAGCATTGTCATGTAAAAAAATTCTCTCCGTCTAATAATCATGATTTCCCTATCTGGCCATGTCATCTCGGGAAAGTAGATCAACTAAACAGCAGATGTAAATTGTTTATCAACAGTACATAAGCAAAATTGCAAGCTTGATTCAATGAAGCAACCTCAAATAGATTCACAGTATGCACCGACTCGGGAATAGCTAAACACAGGGAACAGTCCAGAGATATGCTAATTGACCAAAATTTATAGCATCCAAAGAGTTTGGCAAATCAGATCAAACAGCGATGCTACTTGAAGTTATTCTAATTTCTAACTACACACATAATGCTTACATCAGTTTAATGAATCAGTATACGACGCTCGAGATTGCTAATGTCTGTGTAAAAGCAAAATCCTATAAGTAAATGTACATCCACAATCCGAAACAAAGCTGAAAACACATACCACAAGGTTTAAGTGGATAGGAGAGCATCCATCAGGTATGTCAGAAGGAAGGAAAGAATCATCAGCTACATCTTTCACAGCACCATAACTGCACCAACAAAAAATCATGAGGAAAATATTTGGGAGCAAATTAAAGAGCACCTCAAAACCTAATTGTGTCCTCTAATTTTTGCAAAATAACACCATGCTTGCAAGAAGAAACTAAGTGCAGAAACTGAAACGCCATCACTCAGACGCTACATCTGAATCTCAGTTCACTCAGAGAAAATGTGGTAACCAACAACAGCTCCAAATCCAAACATCGAAAAGGAAAATTGAACAAAACGAAGAAACTTAAAACTACACTTCCTTCACAGCTCCTGAAACTTTCTCTGCCGCCAAACAGGCGCAAAATCACAAGCTCAGTTTCAGACACAGCTCATATTTCATTTTTGTAACGAAAAATCACGAGCACGACAGTACCAATTCAAAGCGAAACTCAGAATCATAAAAATCATCAACACAAATTGCAATCGATTTCTGAAATTTGTGATGCGAACCTCGTTGCGGTGGAGAGATGTTGCCGGACGTCGAAAGCTTGATCGGCGGCGAGTGAAAGAGTGAACGGAGCGAAGAGCATTACCAGAAGAGCAGCCATGGCAGTCTTCATCTTCATCTTCACCTTTCCCATTTCTCTTCCTGAGAAGAAAGGAGCAACTACTATGTATTCTCTGCCCCGGTTAAGTTAGACGACGCCGTTTTGTGTAGATATGGGCCCGAGCCCATTTGGATCCATAGTTCGGCCCACGTTTTCTACTAGGGTTTGGGATGAGTTATAGAGCTCTCGTTACTGCGTCGTCACCACTTCACTCAAACAGAGGAGGAGAAGGAGAAGAGCTGTGGAGGCTTAGCTTAGCTGATTCACCGGAGACAGATCAGCTCGCAATCCCAACATGGTTCGTGAATGAAATTTCACTGTTCTTCTATTTCATGGATTTGGATTTGGGTTTGATTTTTGTTCTATGATGATTCATTTGTCCTCTGTATTAGATTTCTTTGATTTTTCATTACCGTATCTCCCACGAAGATCCAAAGATTGAAAATTGAAATGGGTATTAGTATTCAGTCTAGAACTATGCCCAGATTGTGATCTGTATGCACTTTCTCGATTACCCATTTGAAAATGCATGCTAGATTTCTTTGGGGTTTTTTTTTTTTTTTACATTTGTTGTATTCGATTTTTGTTTCATGGATATAGATTTACCTTGAAATATCAAAATGAAGAGAATTGGTGTTGTGTGGTGTTGATTAAGCTAGTCAAGCATTGAATAACCAGTAATTCTTGTGGTGGAAACTGCTACTTTTGAGATATGGCCATGCTTATACAACTGGTTACCTGAAATTGCAAACTTTTTTCTTGATAAAGTGTATTTACCTTAATGTCCATTCATATGTCACTTGAGTAAATTTACAGTGCTGAGTTTAGTTTATATATGCTGTTGTAAGTGCTATATAGTCTATAAAATTTAGTGCTGTACTGAATTGCTTTTGATGAGGGAGTAATGAAAATGTTTAGTTGAATAAGTTGGCTGATTTATATTATTCAATGTATTTTAATGTTGGATCCTTGGTGGTTGTTAACTACATCGTTCTAACTATTACAGGCCAGAGGGTTGAAGAAGCATTTGAAGAGGCTCAATGCCCCCAAGCACTGGATGCTGGACAAACTTGGTGGTGCATTTGTAAGTCATGATATTCATTGCTCTCTGTTTATTTATCTCGTCAATAGCTGATCTGAACTTGTTTTGCCTAGGCTCCTAAACCATCATCTGGGCCTCACAAATCCAGGGAGTGCCTGCCATTGATCCTCATCTTGAGGAACAGGTTGAAGTATGCACTGACATATCGCGAGGTCATTGCCATTTTGATGCAAAGGCATGTCCTTGTTGATGGGAAGGTCAGGACAGATAAGACCTACCCTGCCGGTTTCATGGGTATGTAACTTGCTCTCCTTAGCATATCAAACATAAATATCATTCATGGAGTTCATTGGATAAACGATCATGTTGGGTTGTGATGTTCCATGATGTTGCATGACAATTCATATTTCTTGGAATTATAGTTAAGGTTTTTGGTGTTTTGGCTGTAAATAACACATTCCTCTGGTATTTCTTCACAGATGTTGTGTCGATTCCCAAAACTAATGAGAACTTCCGCCTTCTCTATGACACCAAGGGCCGCTTCCGTCTTCACTCTATCAGGGATGAAGAATCAAAGGTAATACAACCTTACACATCCCTTGGTAACATTTTAGTTTTCAATCGTGTGATTTGCATGTTTATGATGTTTTGTCTTTGTTTAATGTTAACCTTCTTATCTAGATGGTTGGTTTCTCACGAGTACACACATCTCTCATTTTATATGATTCAACGGGTTCTTGGTATCATCATTAGTTGGATCTAATATGTTATCCACGTATTGTTTCTCTTCAGTTCAAGCTTTGCAAAGTCCGCAATGTGCAATTCGGACAAAAGGGTATCCCATACATCAACACCTATGATGGTAGAACCATCCGCTACCCAGACCCCCTCATCAAGGCCAACGATACCATCAAGTTGGACTTGGAAAGCAACAAAATCGTCGACTTCATCAAGTTTGACGTCGGGAACGTTGTCATGGTCACTGGAGGGAGAAACAGAGGGCGTGTGGGAGTGCTGAAGAACAGGGAGAAGCATAAGGGAAGCTTTGAGACGGTCCACATCCAGGACTCCACTGGGCATGAGTTTGCAACTCGCCTGGCCAATGTGTTCACCCTCGGAAAGGGGACAAAGCCATGGGTGTCCCTTCCCAAGGGTAAGGGTATCAAGCTTTCCATCATTGAGGAAGCCAGGAAGAGGCTTGCTGCCCAAGGATCTGCTTGAGGCCAATATGCCAAACAAATGCTTCTCTGCAGTTGAGAGAAGTTGCTTGATGGTTCTTTTGTAGGCATGTTTTATGCTTGGCTCTCTTCTTTTTTTCTGGACCAAAGTTTTATGGTTTGTAGAAGAAAACTACTTTGTCTAAAACTGTTATGCATTTAAAATACAAAAATTTGTGCTCTATATTCTTTCATGAGGATTTGCTTGTTTTGATGCTTGATGCCTCTTAACTTTTTTTTGTGTAGGTGACCAATTTAAGTCAATAATCTCCTTTCTTGATCGGAAATAAAATCCAATTTGTACACCTTTTAATGTTTTTATTCATCCATGAATGTACTCTCCCTCCGCTCCCATCAAGGTTGAGATTATAAATCTAAATATTTAAGAACTTTTGAGACTTCTAACACAAATTAAATAAACAAATAATGTAAAAATTGACTTTTATTAATTAGACATAATTGGGCGGATCAAGTCAGTTAGGCCGCCGGCTTAGGCAGATCTAGGGTGATTTAAACTATTTTTTCAAAATTATTTTTTAAGCAAATAATAATATAAAATGTCAAAAATTAAAAGAATTTATACTAATAGATACTTAACAAATACTAAAATTTATATTTTAAGTGTGATAAATCGTTTAATAAAGAAAAATAGAGAAATTCAAATTCAATTAATCCCACACAGCCCCTATCCACCCTACTAGACTTAGCGTTTTTTAGAACCTTGACAAAAAGCCACATTAAATTTATATGCATAACAAATTGACAAATGTGATTTTTTATAAAAATTTTAATCGTATTTAAAAAACTTCTTTAACATCCGGGTATTCCACATTACTTTTAGTTTCAAAACTTTTTAAGCATGAATACAGATTGAAATTTGCAATAAGCCATTAATTGTAACTAAATTGATGGCTTAATATGAAATTGAAATCCACTCTTAACAAACTGAGATCAGGAAACAAATCCACACAGGAACTTACAATCTTTGACCTAATAATCATAAAACAAACTAAGATCTCTGATATGATAACAGACTGCAAAAGATAACTACAAAACTAGACTGGTTCCTAAAATATACTAATCTTCATAATATCAGGCTTAAACAACTATGCAACAGCTTCCTCCTCATGGAGAAGGATCTGGTCAAAGTGCCACACCCCTGAAAATCCACCAACAAAATAACTTAGAAAATGCAACACAAATAATAATATAAAAAACCCAAAGAAAAGCTAAAAATATAGGCCTTACCATGTCCCTTGCCCACCCTCCTCAGCTGAGCAACATATTCAGAAATCTTCTTGATGGCCTCCACCTACATACTGACACGTACATAAATTTAACACGTCACAAAGAACTAAGTGGAAGGGAACAAATGTACTTCACCTGCTCGGTTAAAAACTCGGTCTCAACATAATCAGCCAACTGAACATCGTTGTTCCTACCCGCAACCTGTCGTTCAAAGAAAGGTGTTACCGAAGGGTGCAATGCTCGTAACTTGAACAGCAAGTAACTGGATTTGTTTGATTATTAATCTCACACTGTGCAAGTTCAAGAGCTTCTCATTAGTCAGCTTCTCCAGAGACAAAGCAAGTTCCATTGCTAAACAGAGAAACAAACACACCATAGACATGTTTGTATCAAAAGACCATTCTCAAGAAAAACAAGAGTACATCAGGAAATGAACATTGCTCTCACCATAGAGAGCATCTCCTTTCTCAGGGTGATCGAACTCGGAAAGAGGCATCAAAATGGACTGCAGCTTCACTTTCCCTCCTCTCTTGTTCTGAGGGTCACAAACCCAATATTTAAACAACAATTCACAATTAATACACATAATATATATAAGCAAAAGGGAACAAAAACCTGATACTCCATGAATGACTCAGCATGATCCCTCTCCTCCAGGCTCAATTCCTTGAAAAACCTGTCAACAGCACAAGCAAGAACCAAATCAGCATCAACCCATTAAGAAAAAAACAATCGAAACCACAAAAGATTGGATTTTTTTGTTTGTTTGAAGAATTACTTGGCCATGCCCTTGAGCGCAACATTGTCCCTATCAAAGTACGCGAACATGGCATGGTACACATACGAGACATTGTACTCAACACTGATCATACCCAACAAAAAAATGGCAAATCAAAATCAAGCAACAGAGATTTTAATCAACTTAAAAGTAGAAACTCAAATCGAAAAGAGGAAGCGACTTGATCTGCTCGTTGATGGCGGACTCGCAGTCGTCGTTGAAGAAGTGGCGAGCGAGAGAAACGTAAGGGACGTTGGGGACGAGGCTGAGCTCCTTCTTCACCTCCTCGAAGGGCTCGAACACGACGCCGGTCAGGGGCCGAGTGCTGCACAAAACGACGCCGCTTCGCCTCTCAGGAGCCGAGAATCGGAGGTTCTGGAGCATCGCAGCAGAGGAGTTCAAGTTCAAGTTCAAGTTCAGCGAAGAAGAAGAAACAGAGGGGAATTGGGGACCCCGAGAAAGGGTCGTCAGAGAAAAAGGCGAAGAGGGCTTGAGATTGAGAGCCATGATTGAATGTACAGAGCAGAGATAGAATTTGCAGAGATTGGGTTTATATATATAATTTGGGGGAAGAAGAAGAAAGGAGGGTTTTGAGGGAGTGTGGGGTGTAACAGTGGCGAGAGAGTAGGAGGTGTGGGCGCGTGGACGGCTCGTGCTGGAGGTTGCTTTTGTTTTCATGTTTAAATCAGATATTTTTGAAACCTTAAAATTTAAATATTTGTTGACACCTGTTACTATGTCACCGAATATTAGTATTATTTAACTATATGATCTTATCAGAAAAATGAACCCGTTAAGAATGCTTCTATGACCATGACAATGTCATGGTCATTACTATTTTTGTTTGGCTGTGAACTGCAATCTTGTAAATATGCTTAACATTTTAATATTCTATATATTTGAGTGGCACTTTTTGGCACACGATTCCTTGAAAATTAAAGTTAATGCTCATAGTTTACAATCAAGAATTTTAAACTTGAAATTATAAATAATACTAACGAAAATCTAATGTTAAGAGTTAATTATAAGAAAACAAATCAGAATATAAAGTTTGCAAATAAAATGACAAATGTAAAATAAATAAATAATATATTTTCGATTCAATTTACGTATTTCATTCTTAATGCAGACTGGTCTAATTCTCATCAATTAATCGACAATTCATATTTCATTTGAAATTAAATAATTCTCTTAAATTCAGAACCAAAAACAAATTATTAATCATAATTCTTGATTTTCGGTTCAGAGCCCATAGTCCAAAGTACCTACCTCTGTCTGGTACCTTAAATTTCATCTGGTCACACACATTTCCGTTAATCTATTATTTTTTTTCTTCTATTTCTACAATAATCTGACTGATAAATTGTTTATTAAACAATATTATGCATTGATAATCACTCTATAGCCTACTCCCATGTAAAGCAAACAATTTATATTAATAAGGATATTTTATTCCTTCACTATTCATTTCCTTATTATTACATCATGTCATAACCTGTCTTCCCCAAGAACAACCAATGCTTTTCTTATTATCATTATTTGTAGTGGGAACTAATAAGATACAACATTATTTGCACTGTTTAAAAATACAAGAGTCTCTAACCATCCTAACCTTGGACATCCAGTTGCAGAAATGGAGAACCACCCAGATTCTGGACAGACCCATCAACCCCACACACCTGAATCACAAACCTGACCCCAGAAGTGCCTGCAGGAACAACCAAGTCAGAGACATAGAAGGCTCTGACCTGTGCAACTCCAAGATACTCATGCTGAGCCTCTGGAGCTCCATACACATTCACAATCACATGCTCTGATATATTCTCAACATAGATATTGTATTTTGGGAACACAGAATCATCACCCCCACTCTTCAGCTTCCATGTAATCTTGACACTCAGTGACTTTGAAGAATCTTGAGGACTCGGAACCCATTTGACATATTGACCCTCCACTATCCATGAAGAAGAGGGTGGGAAATCTGGGTTTTGTTTAGAAGTTGTTATTGTGACATGACCGAGTGTTGCAGTGAATTCGGCCAAGCTAAGGGATGGTGATATCAGTTGAGCTCGTTCGGGTTTTGACCTGTAGCATACGGCGTGGATCTCTGTCAGTGTGAACCCATTCATTGCGATGCTGCTCTCTTGCAAGACCCAGCCGGGGCTCATGTCCAGCTGTTTGACTTGGTTTGGCATGATTATTTTGTCGAATTTGCTCGAGAACTGGTTCATTGTCAGCAAGGTGTTTCCTCTAGACGCAAGAAGTACTGATGTTCTTGCGTGTGTACTGGAAGAGAACTCGAGAGAAAGTCCCACCAAAGAGTTCCCATCGGATTTCACCTGCCAGCAACAAGTCCCGTTCACAATCACTGTAGAAAAACTAAAATAATTATTCTGGTGACGTGTTATATAATGATATCTTACCGAATAAGAAAAATGGACGGGTAAATGCCCCAAAAGAAGTTTTCCCAGAAAGAGCCTCGTCGTGGAGTAGGCGTTGTCCCCGAGAGTTCCTTTAAATGTAATGTTCCCCCCTCCACTATAAGAGGGCTCCTTAAAGCTGCATTTGGGAAAAATATGATCAGTCTAGTGCAGACTACTGATATTGGCTACTAAGTAACAAGCCAAAACTCACGACTATGAGAGATAAAAGTAGTTGGAAAAAGATTACTGTAACCGATAATTGCACTATGCAATTTGCTGAGAAATATCAAAGTTCAATAATGTGGCTAGTTCTAAGAAGCATGGTTGAGATGCAGATCGTAAATTATGTGGAAAATCCGTTTCTGATCTTCGAGGATATCGAGGGTTGATTTTACAAGAAGGAAACTCATCTGAAAGCTTGTAATATAATCAAAATATTTTAAAACTAGATTTTCTCAATTGGTTTTCCATTTTTTGCTATACATGAAATATCAGTCTATGTTTTGGCAGAAATTGGATGTGAAATATACAGCAAATTCATATAGGTAAAAGATATATGTGCATTTAAACTTACTTGACAAGGACCTGAATAGCTGGGGTGGGGTCTCCAATGAATTCGAGTAAAGGCTGCAACAATTAGAAGCAATTGAGCATGCATCAATCAAACTGATGGTGTGAGATTTTCAATTTATAACAAAAATACAGTTTATTATATCTTGATAGCAGTTGAAAAGTCCCATGAAATGTATATTACTATCAATCCATTTCATTAACAGTGAATGAAATAACAAAAGGACATATAAGTTGCTTACCTGAAAGCCTTGAGAAGAAATATTGCACCAAGGACTTCCTGATACATGTATTCCATCAATAGATATATGATAGCCATGACCCTACGGAAACCAATGATAGCAAACATTAGTCAAGTGGCAAAAAAAGAAGCTCCCTTCTTCATAAGGGAGGAACCAAAATCTTGATACATTCAAAGCTGGTGAAAAAAGTAAACTAGGCAGTACATACATTTTATTAAAATAACCCAAATTGAAATCTTCAGATTAACAGAATAAAATTTGACACAACAGTCTTATGATCAAGGACTAGAGTTATTCTGTTAATGCTTTCTGCTCAGTCTTAAGTATGAATATTTGGAGCCTTGTCTAATTGAAATTTGAATAAAATATTAAGAATTCAGAAAGATAAAGAAGCTCCATTTGGCAACCTGGTCAAAATTAGAGTAAAATGGCAATGTTTTGGGGTAGTTTTGTACTACTCCCCACGACTTCTCCACAAGAGACCACCAGCTGAAAAAGTAAAAAGTCTATGATGAAAAGGCTAGTAAAACAATTATCCCAAAAACTTCAAACACAACATAAGATAGAGCCAAAAGTAAAACAAAATATAATTACAAAATTAGGAGTTATATACAATTAACCAATTAAGTCTGTTACCGGTTTTGGGCAGTCTCAAAATCAGGTGGTTGCTTGGTCTCATACACCCATCCAGGAGCAAATATGGCAGCCGACACAGCATCCTTCTTTATCAGATCAAGTGCGACATGCGTCTGATATGAAAAAGAGTTACCATAGTTATAGCTCCACCCAATAAGAAGCAAGATCAGATACAAGAACTCAAGAACACGTGCCAGCAGAAAAATCACCAAAACCTCGTCAGTTGATAGTGTTATAGAAACACAAAATAAAACATGTGATGGTAACCACTCCATATAGATGATGATAAAACAAGTTCTACAATAATCACTACCAAATGCATATTCTACCTCAGGTTCATCAGGGTTCACAAGGGCCAATATGCATGTATGAAATTCATTTGTTCAATACTTTCCAACAGAGACTTCAGAATGAGGATACACACATAAATCAAATAAGAACCTATAACAAGTGTAGATAAATTATGTGGCATATCAACCCTAGAAGAATAATGTGACTCTTACGTTCCATTCTCCACCGCCATAAGTGTTTCTTCCAAATACATCAATGCCCATGTAAACATCGTGCTTTCTTTCACCAGCAACAGCAGCTGAACGCTTTGGATATTCTTCCTAGATGGTACAAAGAATACTTAGCGTATGATAAGGCAGGAGTTGCAAAATTGACCTTCAAAATAGGAGAGCAAAAGAAAGCAATACCTTCCATGTATAATTTATGAATATGCCATCACATAAATCAAAGAAGGGTTTATTGTTCTCATTCAGTTGGTTTTGCCAGTCAAGTTTACCTTCAATTGTAACACTATCATACCTGAAAACCAACAAAAATATGTCATTGTAAATGGTTCACCATGCAAAGAATACAAGTCTTCAACTGGAATCTCTAGCACTCACCATATCACTAAGGATCCAGGAACTGAGGAGTGCATAACCTTGGTCAAATGACCGACAAATTCTTTCATGTTAGGGATTTGCTCCACGTCTAGCTCAACCTCCATATTAATCTGCACACAACAGTATCTTTTTCAAGTGGGAAAGGAGCACAAAACAAACCTTCCACAAGCAGTACTAAAGTAACTATACTATTTAATCTACTTTCACGCAAGAAGATTCATTCAACTCAAAAAATGTTGTCCTAAGAGGTAATATCTGATTCCGTGTCGTGTATATGAATTACTATTCTTAGAAAAATGTTAATATACTACTAATAATTAGAAGACTTTACATATAAATAACTATTTCTGGTACCTCAAAGTTAAAAACAATATCATTCAATCTTAGAGACATGTATAAATATTCATTGACAATGACTCAACGTAAACAATACATGGACTGTGGATAGTGGATAGACATGGCAAATGAACACAGACCTCCACAGGAACCCCAAATTAGGCATCAACTACAAAAAAAATAAAAGGAATTCAGAAAATAGTATCTAATTTGGTAAGAAGAAAATACCAGCCATCCATCAAACCCCAAAGCAGCAGCCAGCTCGGCCAAACGCTCCGCATACATGTGAGTAGATTCCTTTGTGGCCAGCAACTTATTGCATATAACTCTCCCCTCATCCCATTCTGTGATGAAAGTCCCCAATACCTTAGATTCCATTGGCACAAACAAGAACATTACATACAGAAATTCATCCACATCCACCATGACACTTCAGTTATTTCAGTGTCCAAGCATAAACTTTTCAGTAGCTAGAAATTCATGCTTTTGGAAAACCATATCAAAGAGAACAAAGCCATTCTTCATTAGTAAACCTTCTAATATGAACAACAACACAGTCCACTCCCAAATCCCAATTCACTATTCAACCCATTCCTTCTCTCAAGTTCCAAAATGAAAATAAATCAGTTTCCATCTGCATCTCCATCTCCACCTCAACCAATGTCCATGAACATTGAACAATGAAAGAATAAAAATCAAAACTGTTGTAAAGAGCTCTCTTCTACATAACATAAGGTCTTGAGTTCAATACTTGAAATCATAAATTGGCACCAAAACACATTCCAATCCAAACTCAACCCATTTCTCCAAAACAAAATTGAAACCCAAACACACCTTAACTCCATGCTTGTGAGCTGTGTTGGTCCAGCACGGCGGTGGCAGAGTGACGAGGGTGTGCGCAAAATACACAAAAACATCGATCAAATACCAATGCCAGATCGCATAAGCACCCTCGTTCGATCCTCCCTGAACCCACTTGTCGTCCACGTACCCTCCCGCCATGTCATGGCACACCAAGATCCTCGGCCTCTCCGGCGACGACGACGGAGACCCAGATGGAGCCTGAAGCGAAACAGAGGACCTGTTAAAAGGGTAGTGAAAGGACTCGAAATAGGACCGAGATTCGAGGTCCTCGAGGGTCTTGATCGGGTACGAGATCGGGACCGAGGGCCGGGTCGGGTCGAACGGTGGAGGATCGGGCGAGGAGGATTGTGGGTCGGTGGATTTGGAAGACATGGCGAGGAAGGGAGTGAAGAATCGGTGGATCGATCGGAGGATGTTTCGGAGGACGATTAGGGTTTGGCGGTGGAGACAGGCGCGAAGGAGAGGAACCATAGAGAAGAGGACTCTCAGTGAGCGAAGGTCACGAAGCTTTGGCAATGGCGGCTGTTTTGTTGGTTTATGGTATAATGATGATGCGATTGCGATCTGTACGAGTCTTGTTGGCTTCTTCTATTTTGCCGTTGACGATGACGAGTCACGTGCTTGTCACGTTCTTTTCTTCACTCTTAAACAATGGATTTCGAATCCGATTCGATTCACAACCCGAGAAGGAAAGGAGATAATATATTTATCGGATTGTCAAGTTTAGCATAGTTTTTTGTGTACTCAGATATTGTTCTTATTTTTGTTCTGTGCGTTTTAATTTCATATATTATCATTATTATTTTACTACATATTTTATGCTAAATGAAATTGTATTCCAACCCATATACTAAGTCACATACTATTTAAATAATAAAATAAAATTAAATGTTAGATAATAATAAAGTGATATTTTTCTTGGAAGGACATGTGCAAAACAACATTAACAACATTAGATTGACATTGAATATAACAAATGATGTAGGGGGACAAATATGATCTAATATAATAACAAACAAAAATAAGAAGAAAAACTAAAAAGACTGCTAAAATTTATAATATTAAAATAAAATAATTAAATCTGTTTAATTATGATTGGTATGATTAATTCTTTTTTGCAATCTCTTGTCCATGTCACAAATAAAAAATTATACACTCCTCATTTTCATAAGATTTCTAAATTCGTATCGATTTTTCTTAAAAATATAAGTTATAGACTTTCTTGTGTGTTATTTGAGTAAGCACGAAATGAATTGTTTATAGATTAAAAAGGAACCTGAATAAATTAATTGGCGTATTCCTGGAAAAATCTCGATTCTCACAGACACATCTACTATCGTTAGCTCGTGTCTGACTCTTAACTATAATTTATTTCCTTCTAAATTCATTTTGGGTGCAGCAAAAGATGGTGGGTTGGGTGCATATGCATGATTGCATACATCTACAAAATTACCGGGGTCTTTTTGCAATTAAAAGAACTAGAAACCCCTCTACGAAATAACCCAAAAAAGAACACGGAGCACTTGTATTTGCACTGTTCGTCCCTCACCAGCGAGAGAACCAGTAAATGAAGAACCGAAAGCTTCTTCGTGGTGCAGAGACTGAGTGAGAACCATGGCGATTCAAGTCGACTCAATGAAATTGCTTCTTCTGTTAACGATTCTGCACCGAGTCTCTGTAATTTGATGTCGCCAATTTGTTTCCGATCCGGATTTGATGTTGAATTTGTTTCCATTTTCGTGCACAGTTCGAATTGTTGAT
>JAYMTP010002434.1:0-19809 GCA_036897365.1 Geranium brycei
AGAGACACAGAAGAAGAGATTTGTGGTTCCTGTGTCTTATCTCAGCCAATCTTCATTTGTAGAGTTGCTCGACAGAGCCGAAGAAGAATTCGGATTTGATCATCCGATGGGTGGCTTGACGATTCCTTGCGACGAAGAGACTTTCTGCAGCATCACTTCTTGCCTTCAATAGAAACAAGTTAACACAAAAGACTAACATGTAGTTAGACTTAGGACATTTTTGTTTCCTTTTCTGAGGAAAAGTCTATCTATGTAATGAGGAAGTTACTACAGAAATGAGACCAATTATTTATACTACATTCTTCCTCGTTTATCAAATATAGAAAATTTGCTCATATTGTTGAACTGAAATTGCTTTTTGGGTCTTTACAAAGCTCATGGGTTGGAAGAGTTCCTCTCTTTCAATGGCAGGAATCCTTTATTGATCAGGCTAATGGAGAAAACTATCAGAAACTGGTTACAATCTCGTGAAAGATTTGTCCTCACTCTGTTAAGGAAGGTGGCCTCAGCATTAAGAGCCTGAAATTACTTAACACTGCAATGTTATTAAAGTATTGTTGTCAATTTAATTATCAGGACAAATACTTTCTCTCTTTCTATCTTGAAATCTCGTATTTTTCTGATTACTTCTTGAGTTTGAAGCTCGATCAAACGGTTTAGTTAGTAGGATACATGTTGATTCAGGCTATTATTTACTAGAGCCTCGTTGCTCATCACATCAACCAAGCCAAACATTTTTATGGAAGCTAAGTATCAACAAAGCTACAAATTTCGAATTCACAATAAAACCTAATGCGGAGCTCTCGCAACCCCTCCGCCGCGGCACTACCTCACCGCTCCGACTGCTCGCAGCACCCTCCCACAGCAACCAGACATCGCACAACAGCACAAAACGTGGACACCCCAAACCTCAACTATTTTTGTCTGCAACATACCCTCCAACTACTCAACCTCAAAGCTTTTGGCAGTTTTCTCACAGATCGGCAACCCTCTCCGAGCCGACATAGCTAGGTCAACGACGACTAAAGGTAAACGCTTCGGATTCGTGCACTACCCAAAGCACAATAAAGCCCTGAAAGCAATCTCTACCTTCAATGGCAGAATCTTGTCCAGATCCAAGTCCTATCAAGCCAAGAGCTCCAAAAAACCTACCCGTTCTCAGCCTGTGCTCGCCTCAACTCAACCCTCTAGATCATGTTCGTTCCATCCAAACGGATTCTTTACTGCCAGTCTCAAACAGACACTAATCGCGGTCTCGAACTCCCCTTCAGACCCCGACTCACTCGGTTCAAAACGGAGAGAGACTCGATAAGGGATTAGTACTGATTCACACGATCGACCTTGGATCCAAACAGTGGAATGTCAAATTCCGGCATCGGAAAATCAACTCCACGATATGGGTAAACCTCGACGATAGCAAGGACGTTCCCCTCGTTCCTTGCAAAGATCCATCCTCGGAGTCATCTAGTTCGGACGAGGACGACAGTGCCGATGACCTTGAGGATGGAGACGAAAATGGATCTGACGAAGAGAACAGTAACCATTCGAGCAAAGGGGGCGATTCCGATGATAACAACGGATCGAACGATGATAACATGGATGCTGAAAAGGGTCTAGAATCAGACGAAAAGGAGCCTGATTTTCTCCTGGACCCAAGCGATCAGGCCGATGAGGGTTTAGCAGTTCCCGCAACCTTTGTCGAGCAGATACGACAAATACCTTCATCTCAGAAGGTTCACTTGCTGCAACCCATTCAGGAGATGTGTGAGTCGAGCCCAACTGAGCCAATTAAGACTATAGCGACTTCAAAAGCATCATCTGCAGCCTCCAATTCAACGTCAATGCATACTAATATCCCTTCTTTGGGACCCTCAGGTGCAAAAATCAAAAAATCTCACAGGGCTAAAAGTACAACCTCCACCTCAACAGCTGAATCAAAACTTCTGGCTCAACAAACCTTGGCATATTGCAAATCTTTAGGTTTCAAAGTCAAGGATACCGAGGAGGATATTATTTCTCACATTGAGCAATTGAATACAGACCTCTCTTTCGCTCTAGAATCTAGTGACCAAAGACTTGATCCTCGTCATAAGGATCATCTCTTAGAATTCTAGAGGAGTGTCTGCTACCCAAAGCACCGTGCCATTGCCACCCTCCTCACCCATCATCGGTCATCATTTCTCCTAATCAAGAATCTAAGTTAGAAGAGTTTTCCCAAACCGAAATCAGAGTTTGTGGCTTCTCAAGAGATTGAGATTTTTTCTATATTGCCTCCTCTGGGAACTCAAGAGGCACACTTTCGGCTTGGCTTAAGGCCATATTTTCCATGACAAGAACCTCGTCATTCAATAGTGTCGTCATTCTCAGGACTCAATTGTGGGCATATCTACTTCAAGTTCTTTTTTTGGTGATTTCAATGTCGTTTGTGATCCTTCAAAGCGGTCTAGGCAATCTCGAACTGATTCGGATATTTAAGCCTTCGATAGGTTTATAAATCCAGCTTGCCTTATCAATCTCTCTTATCATGCCAAAAGTTCACCTGGAGGTCTTTTGAGGACTCGTGACATCTCTTGCTTCATTGTCGCCGGGCTCGACATATCTGGCATTCTATTTTTAGGTGGGGTGGTCTTCATGTAACACTCCCAGGGAAGATCTCGTAGCTCCAGAAGATGCGGTCACATTTTATCCCCTCTAAGAGGCACCTCTAATTGGCAGATCCCTTATTCAGCATCTCTATTTGGCATATCCGGCTGGCTAGGAATGCTCTACTCTTTCGCATCAGCGATCCATCAATCACCTTTGTCAAGATCAAGCATCTGAGCCCCTCCGAGTTTGGGCAAAAGTAGGTTGCAAGTGACGATCCAGGCTTGGAATCGGTCTTCTCTTGGTTTTGACCTATAAGCATTTCAACACGCTCCTCCTAACCTTCTATTTTCATTAGTTTTAGGGTTGGCGCCCTTCGGGTTTTGGATAGTTTTGTACTAGCTTCCTTCTCCTTTCCCTTTTTTTATTGTAAATGTTTTTCTTATTGCGATAAAACTCCTTAGCTTATCAAAAAAAAATCTTAATAAGTTCTCAAAAGTCCCTCTCCGCCCAAGTAGTGCCTACAGGTTTTTGGAACATTGCATGTTGGGCAACTTATTTCGTAGCTTCACTCGATTTTTCTGGTTTAAATTGCTTCTCTTTAGTTGCGTGGATCTGATAGACCATGAATTACTTGCATCCATCGGATTGCTCGACCACTAACATTGTTATAAAAAAAAGGCTTGGCACAATCAGGCAGAGATGTCCTTATGGGGACTAGTTTGGGAATTAATCGAAAATTAATTCGGATTGAAGAATTAATAAAAAATTATTGGGGATCAATTGGAGACTAGTCGAGAACTAATTTGACAAGGCAAAGATTTTTAGAACACTAGCCACTAATAGTCAATAGACTAATCGCCTATCCGAACACATATCCTTAAAAATAAAAAAACATAACATTTCTTTCAGGTGCATGTTGGATTAAAGAGATCGACACGACTTGAGTTGAGGCCATGTAACGTTAATTAATAAAGACAGTCGTCAGCCTAACATATAGATATAGAACCACGACCATCAAGTTATAATGTCACGTTAAAAATGATTCACCTAAAAACTCAAACTAATAAACATTAATTACGAATCAGCAATCTGAGTTTTGCGACCTGTCGTAGTATGGTTACTGCTCTCGTCGCGTAACTTACGGCCGGTCGTTCTTCGTTTCACATAAAACGGTGCGTTTAGAATAGGAATAAAAGTTGCGTATTTAGTACACGTGGGTCTCAGACAGAGGTGGCTGAAGTAGCCAATAGGAACGTGACAAACAAGCTTATGATAACAAATCAAAAAAGGTTCGTGGGACCCTCTGCCACGTGGACGGTGATGGTGGCGATGGTGGGGCCTTGTGGACCCCACAGCTTCCCTCAACCCTTCCCATATACAGATATACATCTCCCCTTGCAATTCCAAAGCTACTTCCCTTAAAAAGAACAAAAACAATTTCTAAAATAAAACTTACTATTTTAATATCGTTAATTAAGTGATAAGTACTCATCTTTATAAAAAAATAATAAAAAATTATTCATAAAATATTTACACCATCAAATTTTCATGATTTTAACTAATTTTTCATTTTTTTTAAATAAAGCGATCCAACCTCTTATTTTTCATTATGTTTTTCTCATAACTCGATATTAGTTGATCAAGAGATTAATAAAACTTTATATGATGATATATTTAAAAAAAGTTAATGCGTAAGTATAGAGTCATGCAAATATAATAAATTAATGATTGTACATTTATACCGACAGAACAAAGACGATTCACTAAAATATTATTACAGTGTTGTTTATTAATTTTTGAATTTCAAGTTTAGTTTTATGCTCTCAGTAAAATTTTATAAATACTTTTAGATGCGACGAGTGTTTTATTACGCGTAATTATTTTTAAACGTTTTTTCTCTTAAATAATAAAAATAACATATATCATTATGATAATAGGATTTTTTATCACCATCATACGTTCAATGTTCCTGGTACAACTATAATAAATAATATTTAATCATTAAGAATCAATAAACATTGTCTTTAGTTTTTTCAATAATGTAAATATCATGTACAATGAATTTATATATTCAGATTAATTCAAAAAATCATAGAAATATCTTTAAATTAATAAATATCAATTTATCAGTTACTTATATATATTTATAAATTATAAAATAATAAAATATCATGACATCAGCAATACTAATTATATGAAATTAAGTTCTTTTTAATATCATTGCATAAAATAATTAAAATAACTCAAATTAAAAGTAAAAAAAGCAGTTTAAAGTAATATTTTTATAAATAAAAGGTGGAATCTTATTAAATCGAACGCTAACTTGCCAAAGTGATATTGTATGGTTCTGGAGACTAAGTGATTAACTAGTAACTGCCAATTAATCTCTAATTTAACCGTTAAATATTATTAATTTTATATTATTTCCAACAAGGAAAATAAAAAAAAGAGGTTAAAGAAAAAGATAAAAAAAATACATTTTTTAATATTTGCTTTTATTTTTAAATTCATTAAAATTCAACGCCCAGACAATTCATGCCTAAGCTTACACACACAATACACACTCTCTCTAAGCGTTTCTTCAACCTCGTTCTTCGCGATCTCTTGGCAAGCTTTCCATTTACTCAGAATCAATCTTCTCTTGCTTTTGTGGGTTTCTGGGTATTTGATTTTAAGTGCTGAAACTGTAGAGCTCGAGCCATTGTTGCCGAGTTCAGATTCGGAGGCTCAAATCTGTTTACAGTGAGTTTGGTTTGTACTTTGTTCAATTTTTGTTCGATTCCGGGAAGTGTTTGGTTCTGTGCTTTTGTGAGTTTAATTTGGTTTTTGTTGATGATTTGGCTTGTTTGTTTGGGTTTATGTAGATCTGTGTTGTGTGAGGGTGTGGTTTTGAGGAGCTGAGATCCTGCTGGTGTGTTTGGTTGCTGGGAAATTGGGGGAAAATGGTGGGAACTGGGAAATTTTGAGTTTTGTGGTTGGTTTGATGTGGGTTAGTGGAAATGGAGAGGTTTGAGGGAAAGGGTAGGGTTTGGATTTAGTGGAGTTTCAGTTGAGTGAGAGGTTTGTGGTCATGAGGTGATCAGGTTTCAAGTGAAATCACTGTTTTTTTTAGTTTATGCAAGTGAATGGTGTTTTGATGTTTTTGGCTTGCCATGGAAGGAATTGAAAATAAAGAATAAATGTTGTTGGGAGTGTGTTTATTGTTAACAATATTGCTAATTTGGAACTATTTGTTAGGGTTAAGAAGTGATGACAGGTAATTTATAATAAGAATCGATATGGTGTATAACAATATGGAGCGTTATGATGTGCTGCATGGCTATGCACGTAATTTTGTTGGAGTGGAGTCGTGCATATTGCCGAAAAATCTGGAGCCAGGAATTTAGGTGCATTGGCTAGATTCTTTATGGCTAATTTGGAACTTAGCCAGGTGGTATTTGAAGCTGGAAATTTTTCCTTTATGATAAATTGACGTAACAGACAGATTGTAATGTTTTATTGTTTTCCTATAATTTGGAACTATTTGTTAGGGTTAAGAAGTGACGACAAGTAATTTATAATATGAATCGATATGGTATATAACGATACGGAGCGTTATGATGCGCTGCATGGCTATACACGTGTTGGAGTGGAGTTGTGTCTCTTCTCCATAGGGTACCTGTTAGATAACGGTTAGATGGCATGTTGCAGACAAATTCGGAACCCGGAATTTATGTGCCTTGGCTAAATTATTTATGGTTAATTTGGAACCTTGCCAGGTGGTATTTGAATCTGGAAAATTTCCTTTATGATTAAATATTAATTGACGTAACGGACACTTTGTTATTATATATGTAAACGTATGAGTTTAGAGCTTTAAGGAGTGTGTTTGTTGTTTTCCTATAATTTGGAACTATTTGTTAGGGTTAAGAAGTGACAGCGGGCGTCTTTAAAATATGAATTAATATGGAGCGTTATGTGTGCTGCATGTCTATGCACATATTGTGTTGGAGTTGAGTCGTGTCTCTTCTCAATAGGGTAGTTGTTAGATAACAGTTAGATGGCATGTTGCAGACAAATCCGGAACCCGGAACTTATGTGCCTCAGCTAGATTCTTTATGGCTAATTTGGAACCTAGCCAAGTGGTATTTGTAGCTGGAAAATTTCCTTTATAATTAATTGACATAACGGACACTTAGTTATTAGTTGTCTAAACGTATGAGTTTAGAGCTTCAAGGAGTGTTATTGGAGTGTGTTTATTGCTTTACTATAATTTGGAACTATTTGTTAGGGTTAAGAAGTGACAACGGGCGTTTTAAAATATGAATTAGTATGATATATAACAATATGGAGAGTTATGATGTGCTGCATGGCTACACACATATTGTGTTGGAGTTGAGTTGTGTCTCTTCTCCAAAGGGTAGTTGTTAGATAACGGTTAGATGGCATGTTGCAGACAAATTCGGAACCCGCAATTTAGGTGCCTCGGCTAGATTCTTTATGGCTAATTTGAAACCTAGCTAAGTGTATTTGTTGCTGGAAAATTTCCTTTATGATTAATTGACATAACGGATACTTAGTTATGTAAACATATGAGTTTAGAGCTTCAAGGGGTGTTATTGGAGTGTGTTTATTGCTTTCCTATAATTTGGAACTATTTGTTAGGTTAAGAAGTGACAACGGGTGCTTTAAAATATGAATCAATATGGTATATAACAATATGGAGCATTATGATGTGCTGCATGGCTATGCACGTACTGTGATGGAGTTATATTGCACAAAAATTCGGAACCCGGAATTTATGTGCCTCGGCTAAATTCTTTATGGCTAATTTGGAACCTAGCTAGGTGGCATTTGAAGCTGGAATGTTTCCGTTATGGTTTATTGACGTAACGGACACTTAGTTAATAGCTATGCAAACACACGAGTTTAGAGCTTAAAGGTGCTGTTTGGAAATCCTTAAAAGTGTTTGGCTAAATGAATGTGTGCACGTTTTGACTGACTTTTTTACTTTTGGTAAACTGTGTTGTGTACTAATTAGTAAACGACAATACCCGTATTTTGAAACAGTCACGTGACGTAGTTTACCGGTTAAGAAGTTATAACAATTGAAATCTAAGCATAAGATGTATATCTAATCGTGCCCATACTTTCTTTTCTTGATTAGTGTGCTCGGGGGAAAAATCCGATACATTATTTATTTAAGCCGTTTATCAATGATTTCCAAAATTAGCAGCCTTCTTGATAACCAGAAATAATATTTATGATTTTTTTGCTGCAGGTTTTCACTATTTTCAATTATTCGTGGAGCTCTGCACAGTTCTTCTTAACGGTTTAGGATTGGCTGTTGTGCATGATAAATCTCCTTCATGGTGAAAGCCATTGTAGGAGATTGAATTTTCTGTGGGCTCCAAAAGCTAAGTTGTAAATCTGTTCAATGGCTACATGCATGCGTAATTTTTTATATTGGTGAATGAGTGCTCTCTAAGGTACAAAAAAAGAATTGGCCGCTCGTTGTAAATTGCTAGAAAGGAAAGGACAAAATGCCATGGTGGTCAATATCGTCATCCAAAGAGAAGAAAGGAAACAAGGAAAGTCTAATTGACACCATACACAGGAAATTAAAGATTCAATCCGACTGTAAACTAAGCAGTAGATCGGGAGGGTCGAAAAGACGACGCAGTGTTATAGTTTCCGAGAAGGGCTCTCAATCACGAGTAGAGTCTAGAGCGACTTCGCCTTCTAAGGAAGTTTCTAGGTGTCAAAGTTTTGCCGAAAGGCCTCTTTCCCAGCCGCTTCCCCTTCCTGATCGGAACCCTGCAAGAGTGATTCGTACAGATTCGGGAATTAGCGTATCGCCAAAGCCAAAATCGGAAAAAGGGTTCAAGTCGTCGTTGTTTTTGCCTCTCCCGAGACCTTCGTGCATTCGTGGCAGGGCGAATCCTGCTGATTTGGATGGAGATTTAGTCACTGCTTCGGTTTCCAGTAACAGCTCCACTGACAGTGAAGATCCGGCTAGTTTGAGTCATCGCAGTCCCCAGGCGACCGACTTTGAGAATGGGACTAGAATTGCCGCGAGCAGCCCTACCAGGTGAGCTTGCATTTAAGTCATTATCTGTGGTGCTTGCCTGTAAGGGTATATGTTTGTATATACACTATAATTTATGGGTATTTTTTAGAAAATTGCAAAAAGATGCCCTATTATATGCCATTTTTGCAAAAGGGTGCTGTGTTGTTTGCATTTTCTTGCAAAATGTGTGTTGTTATAAAATGACGAAATTACCCCTGAAATTAAGAATTAAGACTTTTATAACATAATTTTAACTTAAAAATAGTATGATTATAAAATTAAATTACAATATTTGATCATACACATTTTAGTTAAAAGATAAAAACAGAAAAAAAAATTAAATTATTTATTTATTTTATTTTTATTTGCAGGGGTAATTTTGCCATTTTTATAACAATACACACATTTTGCAAAAAAATGCAAACAACACAACACCCTTTTGCTAAAGTGTCATTTAATAGGGCACCATTTTACAATTTTCCGGTTTTTTGTTGTTGCTAATTTCATCTTTATTGTTAATGGTATTCATGCTCGACAATTGTACATATCCTATTGTAGTGTTATGCCGAAGGATCAGTCCTCCACCGGAACCCAAATAAATCCAAGAGAAGCTAAAAAACCCAACAGCATTTCGTTCATCAATCCTATTTCAACTACGCCACCTAAACGGAGACCGTTGGGTAGTCATGTACCAAATCTACAGGTACCTTTTCACGGTGCTTTGGGCAGTACTCCAGAAAGCTCCTTGTCGAGCCCTTCCAGAAGTCCAAGGAGAGCGATCGGCACCGAGCAAGTTATGAGCTCTGCTTTCTGGGCCAAGCCTTATCATGACGTCACTTTACTCGGATCCGGCCACTGCTCTAGTCCGGGTTCTGGTCACAACTCGGGTCATAATTCTATGGGAGGGGACATGTCGGGACAGTTATTTTGGCAGCAGAGCAGGGGTAGCCCCGAGTATTCCCCGATACCCAGCCCGAGAATGGCGAGCCCGGGCCCGAGCTCTAGAATCCAGAGTGGTGCCGTCACGCCTATTCATCCGAGAGCTTGTATTGGGGGGAATGAATCGCAGACGAGCTGGCTTGATGACGGGAAGCAACAAAGCCATCGGTTGCCTCTTCCTCCTGTAATAATTTCCAATTCCTCGCCTTTTTCTCATTCGAATTCCGCGGCCGCATCTCCCTCTGTGCCGCGAAGTCCGGGTAGGGCGGAGAACCCGCCGAGCCCCGGCTCACGCTGGAAAAAGGGGAAGTTGCTCGGTAGAGGCACGTTCGGGCATGTTTTTGTTGGTTTTAACAGGTAGATACCATTCTTCTTAATAAATTTCTTGCATACAAGGTTAAGCTTATACCTAGTAGCTTTACAAGATTTGATATTCTGATTCTTTTCTATTATTGGAATGTATGAATATTTACATGCACTTCAAAAGGGTACTTAATGGCAGTGTTGTAAAAATTGCTAGGGACTAATATGGGATTAGTTGGGGATTAATCAAAAAATAAATCGGATTAAAGGATTAATCGGGGATTATAGAGGACTAGTCGGACAAGTCGGGGATTTTTACAATATTGCTTAATGGAATTTTCTTAGATACAAGGTTAAGCTTACACTAAGTAGCGTTACAAGATTTGATATTCTGATCCTTTTCTGTTATTGGAATATATGAATATTTATATGCACTTCAAAATGGTACTTAATGGTGTTCATGGAGTATTTTGATAGATTAGCTACTATGTTTATTCTCAAACTCTGATCAAGTGAAAATTTACTTACTTTATTTAGCACTTGATATTTATATTTTAATTGGTTCAGTGAAAGTGGCGAAATGTGCGCAATGAAGGAGGTTACCTTATTCTCAGACGATGCTAAGTCAAAGGAAAGTGCCAAGCAGTTGATGCAGGTACGCAAGTTGGTGGGGTTTCCAGACGGTGAACACTTTTGTTTTCCTGTCATAAATGCCGATCTTATGGCCAATTCAATCTATCACAAGCTTCTAAAAGTTCTAACTTTGTCCTTTTGGCAGGAAATTGCCTTATTGAGCCGCTTACGACATCCAAACATTGTGCAGTATTATGGGTCTGAACATGTGAGTCTTATCTTTGCACGTTCTGTATATTCGTCTTTTGCATTTAACCTTTCTAAGATTTTCTCCGAGTATGCGTCTTGGACATGTTGAGGGTCATTATATTTGTGGCTTAGACATTTAAGACCAGGCCATTTAGCAAAAGGGTACTTCAAATTTTAAACAAGTTATTTTATGTCTATATTTGATAGTTATGAATTATAATTTACAAAAATTTCTGTGAACCAAATAATTAGTTTATTTTAATCATATTTGTCACTTAGACATTTAAGACCCAACCAATTTAGCAAAAGGGTACTTTAAATCTTAAACAAATTATTTTATGCTTATGCTTATACTTGATGATTATGGATTATAATTTACAAAAATTTCTCTTAACCAAATAATTAGTTTTTTGTTTTAACAGCAAACCTAATAATTAATTACTGGTACTCTATTACTTTTAGCTGCACCACATATTGCCATTTCTAGTAATGTTTCTTTACACGACAAAGCATTAACATGTGAGTTATTCCTCGATCAGGTGGATGACAAACTTTATATATATCTAGAGTATGTGTCCGGTGGCTCCATCTATAAGCTTCTCCAAGAATATGGACAACTTGGGGAATCAGCCATTCGTAGTTATACTCAACAAATCTTGTCCGGCCTGGCATATTTGCATGCTAAAAATACCGTGCACAGGTAAATTCAGTAATATTTATGCTAATCAAAAGTTTTAAAACTGAAATCTGCCGGTTATATTAAAAAAGTTTGTTTGGCTGTCTGTCTATTTTCTGATGATCATTTCTTGCACAGAGATATTAAAGGAGCAAATATTCTTGTAGATCCAAATGGCCGTATAAAGGTCGCCGACTTTGGCATGGCAAAGCATGTAAGTCTTATCATGATAACATAAACTCTTATAATGCAGCACAATGTCATCTCTTGATTTGCAAGTTCTTCAAGGTAGGGAGCGGTTTAAAGATGTAAATAAAAAATAAAATAAAAGATGTTCTTCAAGGGGTTGCATGATGCCAAATGACAAGCATATTAGACCAAAATGCAAATTTGTATGGTTATGTCCACTTCACCAAATTGTCTCACGGTTCCTTGCAGATCACGGGGCAGTCGTGTCCGCTATCATTCAAAGGGAGCCCTTACTGGATGGCACCTGAGGTTAGAATTTTCTTATTTTAGTTTTCAGCTTAATATTCTTTAAGCCTTTTTGTTACCAGTTATTCTGTCGAAACGTATGTGTTAGAATAAAATAGGTAACTAATATCAGGGTTTCCTATTAGTTTTATGTTTTCTTATTTAGTTTATTTCCTATTGTTCCATATATAAAGGAACATCATATTGTAATTCATAATAAAGTATTGATCAATAATACAATTATATTTTAGAAATTCAACAGTATGTACTAAGATTCAAACTCAAGGCATCACTTATGTTGGTTATTGTTTCCAGGTTATAAAGAACTCAAGTGGTTGCAACCTTGCTGTGGATATATGGAGTCTCGGGTGCACTGTGTTGGAAATGGCTACAACAAAGCCACCTTGGAGCCAGTTTGAGGGGGTCAGTCATTTAAACAAGCTATAGACAATCACACATCTTTTAGCTTTTTTTTAATTTATTATATATTTCTTGATGGTCGCTATAATTTGTATTTGACGAAGCTTACTAAACTCGGTTCTCCTCATGTGTGTGATCAAATACATATGAAGGTTGCTGCTATGTTTAAGATTGGAAATAGTAGGGAACTCCCAGCAATTCCCGATAGCCTCTCCGATGAGGGAAAGGATTTTGTGAAGCAGTGTCTTCAGCGCAATCCACTGCATCGTCCTACAGCTGCCCAGCTCTTGGAGCATCCTTTTGTCAAATACGCTCCTCCATTGGAAAGACCTATCCCGGGCTCTGAACATTCCGATCTATCTCCCGGCGTTAAGAATGGAGTTAAAGCTATGGTATATATATTCACGTTCTTCCATTTCCTTATCGAGTTCAAATGCATGGCATGCTGCGATAATGAGTAGCTTATTTATACCCATTGATGACTTTTGTATATGCTAAAACCATCTCCGCCATAAATGAGAAAATCGTTTTTTCGGTGATATGATACAATAGGGTAGTCATCGGTTACTGATCATGTTTCAGGGAATTGGGCAAGCGAGAAACATTTCCATCGTGGATTCGGATAGACTTGCAGTTCACTCTTCAAGGGTTTCGAGGCCTGGTTATCCAACAAGGTCTCTCTCTCCCTCCCTCTCTCTTATTGTTAATGGTTATTTCTCTGATCAAAAACCGTGGGTGAAGTGGTATAGGCCTCATGTAATAAGCATGAGGTCGATGGATCCAATCCCCACGCTATAGCCATTTGCTATTTAATTCTTGCTGATCAAATATTTAAAAAAAATGGCAAAAGGATTGCTGTATACCATCACACTTTTGCAAGAAGTGTTGTTAACTTTGCATTTTTGTGCAAAATGTATGTATTTGTACAAAAAAAATGACAAAATTGCCCCTGAAATTAAGATTTTCATAAAATAACTAAAACTTAAATTACAAATTTTGATTATACAAATTTAGTTAAAAGATATTTTCAGAAAACTTTTAATTAATTAAATTATTTATTAAAAAAATAATTTTAAGGGCAATTTCGTCGTTTTGTACAAATACACGCATTTTGCGTAAAAAAATCAAAGTTCGCAGCGCCTTTTTGGCACTAACAAAAGCACCATCTTGCAGAAGTGAGATAGTATACAAACACCCTTTTGCCATATTCCCAAAAAAATGATTATCCCTCTGGTCTGAATTTATTTTTATGATCTTCAGTGATCTCCGTCTTCCGAGAAACATATCATGCCCTGTCTCGCCCATCGGAAGCCCGCTCCTGAACTCAAGGTCGCCGCGGCACATGAATGGGAGAATGACCCCGTCGCCGATATGCAGCCCGATTGCTTCAGGCGCATCCACCCCACTAACGGGCGGCGCCATCCCCATCCCCTTCAACCACCTGAAACAACAACCGTGCTACCATCATCCACAAGAGAACGCTTTCATGCCAAAGCCTTACACCAACGGCCACCCCAATCCCGACATCTTCAGGGCGATGCAGTCCCCAGGGCCTCCCATGTTCTCGGACCTCGAAAATGACGCGATGGGGAAGCAGTTCGTCATCAGGTCGGCCTATGGGGAGCTTTACAACGGGCAGTCGGTCTTGGCGGACCGCGTCTCCCGCCAGCTCCTCAGGGATAATCATCGCGTTAAGACAAACAACAACCCGTCTCTCGATCTCAGCCCAAGCTCTCCCCTACCACCCGCCCGATCAAACGGTATCTAACGAGTGAGCGCTCGGCTAGTGGGACTAACTCTTTGATCCCGCAATATTGGTTTATTCTTCATACTAAGTCACTAACTGCTGAGAAAGCTGTTTTTTTTTGCGCAATAAGGACCCGTATCGTGAAAAAAGGCTAGATCAATGGATATCAGGTCGTTTATTCGATTCTTTGGCCGGTGCTAGGGCTGGTCGGAGGAGCTGTGGTGGGAGATAAGTTTGTTACAAAACCATTGTTGTTCTGCAATTTGGTGATGGAGAGAGAACTGTACAGTCTTGTTTAGATCATCTTATAGAGGAAAAGAAGCAAAAATGTTGGTAAGATAAAAGATCGTTAGCTCTTAAGCTATTTTTTTAGGGTCTGAAACTGCTGTACAGATTGATGAGGGATTGGAGTTCAAAACTTTGTCAATGAAGCAAGCAGCCAAAGATTTATGAATCATTTACTTGGAGTTCAAGTTTTTTTCTTTTCTTGTCAACCGTATATGTGATTTTGTACCATTCACTTTCATTTTCCATGGTTTTAGTTGGGGATGGCAAAAAAATCCAAATCTGAAGAGGCTCGATGTCCCTGTCCGGATAGGAATGGGGCACCCCGAAAATTTAAGGGTTACAGGGTGGTTGACAGGTATTTGGGCGGGCCGGAGCGAAGGGTTACAGGGTGATTGACAGGTATTTTGGCGGGGCCGGAGCGGCTCATGTTGATAGAATAAAGACCGTGTTGATAACATGTTATAAATGAGTCACGCCCTCGTAGTTAGTATTGTTCTGAACAATTTATTTACAATTCCAATGATTAAACTTTAGTAAACCTATTTTTTTAGCCAAAGACTCCATCAATCATGCCATTGGCAACACCCTCTTTCAATTTGCAGCAATTCACTGTGATTCATTTACATATCAAAATGTATAATTACAAGCAATCATGTGTATCATACAAATGGTTATTTTTTCTTATCACTTTGCTCACATGAAATATATACCTAATTTTCAAGAACACAGATCATTTGATCAAACTCAAACTGAAATCCCAGAGTTTCTTTGCCAAATCCTCATCCTTACCCTTATCGCTCACTTTGGCAATGTTGCTGTCCGAAAAATATTCGCCGCTCACGCCTTTAACTTGCGGATGCAATGCCACGTAGCATTGTGTTGCGGCTCCCTGATTTTCAGAGCCAGTGGAATAAGGGAAACAAGTTAGGAGTGAAATGAAGCATGTCGTGTTCAAGTTCATGAGTACCAAAAGTTCACTATAAAAGCAAAATCTTCATTTTCGGCGTCTTTTAGAGTAGTTTATGCTAAAAAAACCAGTGATTGTAATGAAATATGTCATTTTAATGTTCTAGCACACCAAAACTTCACTATAGAAGTAAGTTCTTCATTTTCGGCGCCTTTTCACAGTAATTTACACTAATGAGATTGCAATGAAACGTGTCATTTTGATGTTCTAGGGTACCAAAACTTCACTATACGAGCAAAATCTTCATTTTCGGCGTCTTTTCATAGTAATTTATGCTAAAAAGGCAGAGATTGTAACCAAACTAATACGTTGGGAGAGAAATTGAACATGTCATTTTCAAGTTCTAGTACCTAAACTTCACTACATAAGCAAAATCTTCATTTTTGGCGTCTTTTCACTGTAATGTAGACTAAAAAGGCTGAGATTGTGACCAAAATCGGTTTCTTTTTACTGCAGAAAGGATAAATAAGTATATGTAAGTGTTTAAGTGCGTTCAGGTTACCTGTGGGAGGTTCTTGAGCATGAGTCCACCAAAAATCCCGACAAGACCTGCATGAGACAAAAAACAGGCAAAAGCTATCAAAGTTGGAGAAATATAATCGGAATAGAAAAATTTTCCGGCTGAATGAGTGAGACAATGAGAGCGCGGGATTGTGATAACGAAACACGATGAAATAGACAAATTTATCATAATTACGTGAAGACATTATTAACTGCATTTCCTTGTACTATGAGAAATGAAACATTCCGTGGGATTGTAACAAAAATGAAATTCATGTAGCGAAAACTCACCGTTTGCAATTTTGTTATGACGGAAGAGATTGGTCTTAATTGTACCGGGATGGAGTGAATTTGCAGTTATGTTGACTCCTTCAGCCTGATCAAGGAAATATCCATTACTCAGATAGATATTATAATACTTAAATTTTCTCCGAGACACGAGTCACGACACAAAAATACGTTAGAGTTGAAAGGAGCAAAAGTAAAGTTTATAGATAGTGAAATATAAAAGAAAAAATACATGTTCGGTCACTACAAATATGTTAAGAGAGTAACAAAGTGTAATAGCTCTATCGGTAAGAAATCAAACGTTATTTACTAGATTAGGTACCTTTAGGCGCCTCGAAAGCTCGTTAGCATGCAAAACATTAGCGAGTTTCGATTGGCCATATGCAGCAAAACTACTATACCTGTACATATCCGAGTCTATGTTCAGAAAACTGAAATATAATTCTGCTGAAACAAATCCGCATTACGTGTTTAAGCCATGCAGCTAATTTGTGCATCTCTAATTTTATTATATCGCATTCAAGATGCAGACAGCGTATATTGTTCGGAAACCTCAATTTCGAGTGAAAATCTTATTGGCATCTCGAAGATGGAGATGATAGGTTAAGGTTGGATTCTTTACCCCGATTCATTGTTGATCTTGTCAAAACGAATTCCCTCTTTATATGGATACCGATGAGCCTCTGATGACACATTGACAATTCTGCCTTCTTTGCTGCTTTTGCGTGATGTTTTCTTCATATTGTCCAACAATAGGTTCGTCAAAAGAAAATGGCCTGTAGAAATATTCAAGAAAATAAGTCAGTCGCGCATTAGAAATTTACTGTTTAGAATGACTCGAAGTTGTTACTGTGAAATGGAAAAGAATTGCAGCCAAGAAGAAAAAAAAACTATTTAACAAAGAAACTCGACACATGAAATAATCATCCAACTTAGTAAACCATATTGCATGTATTCAAATATAAAAACAATACACGCTAAAAGTTGAAAATTCAAGGAAATATAGTACTCAATCCCCCCCAAAATCCGTTTTACGAAAGTGGGACACTTATTCTGGGACAAAGGCGATAATAACGAGTCCTTCAAGACTTTCAACATAAGTTACATACCCAAGTGGTTTGTTGCAAACTGCAGTTCTATGCTGTCTTTGGAAAGCGTGAACGGTGTCAACATAACTCCTGCATTATTACTTCAAGTGAAAGTATATATAATTCAAATTACATTAGATAGTTTGCAAAAAGAGGATGCTAAAAAAGGGTTCAATCACAAAGGAGATATCAGCAGAACAATGAATTGCAAAAATGCACATTTAGAAAAGTTAAAATAGTATATAGTTTTATTCTTTGCTTACATTAGCAGATTTAACGGAAGACCTGACGAGTTGAAGTCCGATGCGAATTTCCTAACCGATGCCATCGAGCTAAGATCCAACTCCATGGCATCAACTTTAGCAGTGGGCACTTCTTTGACAATTGCCTCCTTCACGACTCTGCCAGCAGCCATGTTCCTGACCCCCATAATTACACGGACACCACGGAGCGCGAGAACTCGAGCAGTTTCAGTGCCAATACCACTGGAAGCTCCTGAAATCAGAGTGACCGTATGAGGATACAAATTTCGTTTAGGACAGACAGGAAACATTTCAGAAAATAAAAATACCCGTTTGCAGAAAAACATAGTCAAGCCCATATCTTGATACTCGCTGATCAATAAAAAATACCAAGTCGACAACACAAGTCCTCAACAACAATACCACCTTAACTTCACTATTGATAATTCAATAGGAGGGACCCTATGAACAAACAATTCAATATTGAATTATTGCTGAAAAAACTTTTAAAATCGATTGCACAACCCATCAAATGCAATAACTATCTACAGCTGATCAACTAAAAAAACCAGTTTCATCATTACTCCTATGTTCCCTACCACATCAACAAATCAACAATATTCACAAAAAACACAACACATATTTTGGTGATAAAAGCTATACCCATTTCACCAACTACCAACAAAAAGCCCCCAAACTAAAAACCCCAAAAATCTCCGACTTGTCCCACTAATTGGTCCCGATTAATCTTATGTAATTTTCGATTAATCCATTAGTCCCAAAAGGCCCTCTCCGCCCAACTAGCTCCTGACGATTTTTAGAACACTGCCCAAAACTAAATCTCCCAACAACCACATGAAGCTGCCCATAAACCCCCAATTGGGCTCAACACAATCGATCAAGCAGGAGCATAAAACTCAAATCAGAGACAAAGCCATAGCTCAAAAACACAAATGAAGAGGACCCATATTCGACAATAACCTGTAACAATGGCGGTGAGACCAGACCCATCGATCCCGTGAGTAACTTCCTCTGCGGTGGAGGACGATGAGAACCCAGATGGGGTTTTCTTGCTGCCGAAGAACCACATGTTCAATCGATCTCTCTCCGATTTGCAGTAGACAGAACAAAAATGGCGGCTTTATTGAAGTTGACAGAGATGAGACCAGAATCGTGGAGCTCTGAAACTCTCTATCCCTTTCGCGGTGTGGACGACTGTGAACCATGCAAAGTGGCCATCTTTGATCACAAAGGTGAAGACCAGAGTTCGATTGGTTGGTTATTCGATTCGAGTTTGTTATAATTAATTACGTTATAAAAATTTACTTGACTCGGATGAGTTAGTGTAGCTAAGCTCGAAAAAAAAATTGACTTAAATTCAGATTGACTCGATTTCAGTTATATTTTTGTTTAATTATACGACCCATATTTTGAGTCGGATGTCTACACTTTAATGTTATTTTTTCTCGCAACTCTAAAAAGATGGATAAAAGTGCCGAGTTTAAAGTGAAAGACTAAAACGCCTTCGATCACTACCTTAATTTTCAAAGCATGTCATTGGTCGATTATTTTGTGTCCCTGATCACCTTATTCTTCCTTCGACAAAACTGAACTAGTGTGCAACACCACTAAAGACATGCTTTGAAAGTAAAGAAAGTGACCGAGAACATTTAGACTTTTCACATTTACCTTAATATTCTTTTAACACCAAGAAGAAAAAAAATCTTGGGTATAATTGTTGACTCAAAATGTAATCGGGTACATCTAAGTAGAAAAATGACATTCAACTGGGATAATTATTTGTCTTTTTTATAATTAAATATTAAATAACTGTCGTGTAAAGTTGACGAAACTTGAATAATCAAGCTCGTTGTAACAGCCCAAGCTAATGGGCCTAAAGTGGCCCAATCTAATTGGCCCAAACCCACATGAATCTTGGAGAGTTCTCTAGATTCTTCCCGCTCGAATTGTCCAAATTGTCCGAAACTTGCCAAGCAAGCTACCCAAGATATTTAGACTAGTATGAATATTTTATTTATGATGTTTTTGTAGAGAAATCTAGAAGATTAATCATAACCCTCCAAAGAGGAATGTAAAAATTAATCCTAACCGTTCATTTAGGTAGAGTTTTACTGTAAATAGGGGTGGTGCCCAAATGGCCAAACCACTCAAGCCTTGTAAGCAAGATCCACTTGTTATATATAAAGAACTTATAAAATCCACTTGTTATATATAAAGAGCTCTTTCACATCTTTCTCTTGTTCTCAAGTTTTCTTCCCTCTCTTTCGGATTTTCTAGTTTTTCTCTTGTTTTTACATTGTTTTGTGTAGGATCAAGGCTGACTTAGGGCGTGCACAAGGAGTGCTAATCACCTAAGTGCCGGACGTACTGCGAAAAGCTAAGGGGAAGCTCTCGGGTC
>JAYMTP010002435.1:0-19793 GCA_036897365.1 Geranium brycei
TAAAATTTTAAAATGGAATACACAAAAAACCAGTACTCATTAAATGTGGATGGATAATAACCACAACCACAACCACATATTTATTATTTTATTTTATTCCAATACTCATTAATCTTTCTTTAACTCATTCTCTGCTTCTTCTCCAACCTCAATCTCTCTAGTCTCCTTCTCAATCTCTTTATTTTTTACTATGTTCGAATTAACATTAAATTTTGCAAAACAAATCACAAATAAAATTAAAATGTTGAAATAAACCTTTTTAAAAGAATGTTGATATAAGGAAATTAAATTAATTTCTTAAAATTTCAAAACAAAAAATTGATTTCTTAAAACAAAATAATTAATAATGCTGATAAAATTTTAAAATGGAATACACAAAAAACCAGTACTCATTAAATGTGGATGGATAATAACCACAACCACAACCACATATTTATTATTTTATTCTATTCCAATACTCATTAATCTTTCTTTAACTCATTCTCTGCTTCGTCTCCAACCTCAATCTCTCTAGTTTTGGGGTTGGGACATAATCGCCCATTTTTTCTATTTGTTTCTGATGTACTATATTATTTTCGATTTGGATTACATCTGTTAATTGTTTTTGTGTTTTTGAATTATTTATTTGTACAAAAAATAAAATTAGAATAAAATAATAATAAACTGGTTTGGGGGACTGTTACAATGAGTCCTCAAATTTGAGGACTCCCTGTAGCGATTTGCAAATTTGCAGATGAAGATGGAGATTTGGGGCCAACGTTGGAGAGAAAAGTAGGAAAAATTGCAAATATTTGCAATTTTACCTACAACATTGGAGATGCTCTTTTTGGAGACTGAGTTGGAAAAGGATGTGATGGACACTTGTTTTTTCCTAATCATTGGGTCATGAGTGATGAAAATATGCATATAGGGTTGGAGATGGCCTGAATTCTCAAATTTGAGGACACGTTGTAGCAGTCTTCATTTAATTAAATAATAATGTTGTTGCATCTGATATAGTAAATTAACACAAAAATTAAAAACCAATTTAGAAGCAAAAGAAATTTACAGATTCAAAATTCAATCAAGACTTTGTAATTACTGATTCTAAACTTACATTCAAGATTTTGTAATTACATATTCGAAATTTGCAAAGTTGATAAATTTACAGAGTGCAAGGTCGAACCGTGAGATTTGCTTCGTCGGTGCCAGATCTATCTTTCCGGAGGTGCAGAAAGCGGTGGTCTTTGTAGAGATGATTCCAAATTTGAAATCGTCGGGGCCAATTGGAGACGAGGTCGATTGTCCAATGTCGAATGGAGGGGAGGAGAAAAAGAAGGAGGAAGCATAGATATTAAAAGGCGGAGGGTTTTGATTGAGAGAGTCGAGGGCTGAGAGAACTGAGGTTTTGAGGTTAGAGAGATTGAAAAGGAAAGACAGAGCTAAAATAGGGAAGAGAAAAGAGTGGGGTAGAGTTTTAATGGTAAAGATGATTTACAATCATGATGAGAAATTTAAGCCCAAATTAGTGAGTATTGGCATAATGGACGTATAATAAGCTTGGGCTCAATAGAAAAAAAAATACTTTCAAAATAAAATGAGTCATATCTTTGTTAAATGAAACGTATCTAAATAAAATATTGGCAAACATAAACAATCAACATATTATAAATAAATTCATCCGATTCTAATGAGCTTGGGCTCAATAGAAAAAATATATTTTCTAAATAAAATGAGTTACGTTTTTAAAAAAATGAGTTCTATCTTAATTAAATAAAACATATCTAAAAAACATTAGAAAACATAAACACTCAACATATTAGAAATAAATTAGTTTTAAACATGTCGGAAAAAAACTTATCGAAAAAACAAATCGAAAAAAGTCGGTCGAACAAAAATAATTACACATCATAATAAATTATGTAAATAATTATTGTAATACATTAATTGAGTATATTATTTATTAAAATAATCTATTGGTAATTATAACAACAAAATGAAATAAAATAAAATATTTAAAATTATTTTATTATTAAAATAAGAGAAAATAATGTTTGATGTGACAAATAGAGATATTTTTAGAGAATGCATTGATGAAAAATGTGGATGGAGACTCAATAATTGGTTAATAAGTATTACATTTTTGCATTTAGCATTGGAGATGGTCTAAGGCCATCTCCAACCCTATATGCAAAAATTATGAACCAATTATTAGGAAAAATCAAGTCACTATCTTTATCATTCTTCAACCGAGTTTCTAAAAAAATCTCTATTTCTCACAACAAACATTAATATTTCTTATTTTAATAAAAAAATATTTTTACATATTACATTTCTATTATAATTAATATATTATTACGATAAATAATATTCAATTAATTCATAATATTTTTTACTGATAAAAGAAATTAAGTAAAATATTTATTTATCCCTAATTAGAAAGGTGGAGGAGATTTGACTATAAATTGGAAAAGTGGAGCATATTTAGCAACAATATTTATTTATTATAATTGAAATTAATAAAACATTCTCCTTTAATTCAAAGAGTCAATAATTTAATTAATTAAAATTTACAAAAGTGGTAATAAAAGTTGAAATTTTATAATACGGCTCATTAACCAATTGAATGTCATTAATTAAATTAAATGAGCTATGAACAATTTAATGTCATTAATTGAATTAAATAAGCTTTAAATATCATTAATTAAATAAAATGGATTATTTTGGAAAAATAAAATTGATAAAAATGATAATAAAGTTACTAGTTAAATTATTCAGAAACAATTGAATAAATTTAATTCTCACACGGCTCATTAACAACCACTCATTCATTATATTTTCCAATACTTTATACTCTCTCATCTTTCTTCTATCTTCTTCTAGAGAGAGAAGACCTCAGAGAGAGTCTAAAGACCTCGTCACCGCGCCTTAGCCAACTTAAGTATGTCCGCGCCTCCACTGGCTCTCCGCTACTCTACTGTCTCTCCTACAGCTCTGGCCTCCGCATTTAATTGATAAACATTTTAAATAATTTACAAATATGATGTAAATAAATTTAAGAATAGTATAAATTATCAAATTTTAATTCACATTTTCCTCACAAATTTATTATAATTGAAATTAATAAAATATTCTCTTTCATTCAATAATATATTAAAATTTTCATAATGACTTGATTTATTTATAAATGTAGATCGATTTATTTTATTTATTTATTGCAATGATTTAAAATAGAATTAATTATTTTTCTTTAACGTTTTATGTAATTTATGTGATAATTTAAGTATTTATAATTATATTTAAAATTAATATAATAAAAATTTATCGTACTTATTTTCTATCTAACTTATCACTCCTTTACTTTTTTCGGTGGATACCACATTCGGCTCCGCCCTTTGCGCTTTAGCCAATCCTACCTCCTCCGCCTCTGGCGAAGCCAGATCTGGCCGTCGCTGGATTTTAGTCTATATTTTCCTATTTTGTATGTGGTATTTTGATTTTTCCGATCTGGTACTTTATGATATGTGTATTGTATTTTCTGATTTCGTTTGGTTTATTATTGTTGGGATTCAATTTTTTTTCGAAAAGAAAGAATAAGAACAAAGATCAAAACATTAGTTTTAATTTTTGGAGACTGCTACAATGTGTGCTCAAATTTGAGGATTTTCTGTTGCAATTTGCATATTTTTGCATATGGAGATGCATTTTTGCATCCTCCATTGGAGAGATAAGTCCCAATTTTTGTCCGTTTTTGCAGCCTCTATTGGAGATGACCTGAGGGCATCTCTAACCCTATATGCATATTTCTATTACTTATTACCCAATAATTGGTAAAAAACAAATCCTCATCGCCAATCACCTCCAACTCAATCTTCAAAGTTTATCTTTATTTATCACATTAAACATTACTTTTCATTTTTTAATAACAAAATGGTTATATATTTTTTATTTTATTTATTTTTGTCAATATAATTTATAATATATTAATACAATAACAACATATTCAATTAATTTATTACAATAATTATTGACATAATTTATTACGATATGTAATTACTATTGACCAATCGATTTTTTTAATGTGTTTTTTTCAGTCGGTTTCTTTTTTATCGAAAAATATATTTGTAATTTGCTTTGTTCAAATTAACATTAAATTTTGCAAAAAAATCATGAATGATATTAAAATGTTGATATAAACTTTTATAACTATTATCACCAATGAAACTTTTTATAAGGCATGTAGATAATTTATAATTATTAGTACCAATCGAATTTTTTGTTGTATTTTTCTCAATCTATAATTATTAATCTAATTCAAAAATAAATCAGTAAAAGAAAATTTAAAATGAGAATTAGTTACATAATTAATGAAATAATTAAGAAGAGAGTAATTTACTTACCTAATTAATTTACTTAAAATAATTTTTATAATTAAAAACGTTTGGGCATTTTTTTTCAAAGTAAAAATGTTTGGTTATTAATGTGGACCGCTCAATTACTCTTAGTTATTATAATAAATCAATTCTCTCAATTGACCCCTACATTCGAGTGATTTTCATCTTCAACTTCTTTCTTCCTCACATCCAACCTCCAACGTTTGGCTTCGAAACATGCTTCACCGAACAGAGCTCCTTCGGCCATAGCATCCGCCTCACATCTTTTCAACTGCCGCACATTTTTTCAATACCATGTAAGGGGCCAAATAGTCTCCACCAACGCCTTCCTCCTCCGGCCTCCACTTCTACATCCGACCTCCACCTCCATCTCTGACGAATTATACATGTAATTTTTTTTCTTTGTAATATTTTTTATTATTTTTCAATTTTGATATTTTACCAGATCTTACCCCTAATTTATTATTCTCTCATCTCAAAATTTTTTTTCAGTTTGTAATTAAATTTGATTTAGTCTTCTTACTTACTCCCACTACTATGCTATTTGTTTTTTGCAAAATTAAAAAGTAAATATTTGTTTTTTCAAAAAAATAATAAGTAAATGAGTTGAATAAAAAAATAGGTTTTCATGTTTGGAGACTGCTACATTGAGTCTCCAAATTTAGACTCTATGTAGCAAACTGCATATACTTGCAGATGCATATACATATTTGTAGTCTGGATTGGGGAAATATTTGCAATCTCCATTAGAGATGCGATACAAATATGCAAAAACTTATGACACGATCATTAACAAAGACCAAGTCTTCATCATCATCGTTCTCTACCAGTCTCCAAAAATATCTTTATTTGTCACATTAAATATTACTTTTCATTATTTTAATCATAAAATAATTTTAAATCTTTTATTTTATTCATTACTATTATTACTATTATAATTAACTAATATATTATTATAATAAATAATATATTTCATTAATTAATGCTATAAAAAAATAAATGTCCAATGATAATTCTTCGATCGGAAAGCATAATGTTTTTTTGGTCGGTATTTTTTATTCCGATCCAAAAATATTTTAAAATTTATTAATACAAAACTAATTAATATATATTGGTATTTCATTAATTATTGATTGTTTAATCATATAGTTGATATATCAATTAATTGAAGTTAGTAATATATTACTGATTCTAAAATACAATGAAAGACATAAGTTTATTATATTATTTCAGCAGCTTGAAAAAAAATACTGATTTCCTAAACCAGTTATCAATAAAAATGCCGATTTCTTAAAAAACTATTAATGAAAATTAAAAGAAAAACAACATAATAACTATGGTTTTAAGAAAAACTACCATAATAATTATCAGTTAAAAAATCAATTAAATGTTAAATTCCTAAAAAATTGGAAATCAATTCTTAGTAATTAGTTTGATATTCATTTATTATTAATACACGATGATTTCTATCAAATTGTATAAAATAATTACTCCTATTTTGAAATTATATATATATATATATATATCAATTGTGAGCACAATTGAAGGAGAGTTCAAACACGTCACAAATGCCCAAGTCCATAAATCTATCTTTGCACCACTTTTTCACCAAAAATTATCAATCTTAGCCTCAATTTTCATGTCAACCTCTCCAATCTGTTTTAGAAAAAAGCTATCAACTAAAATAGAGTAACGTTTTCTCTAGACTCTTTCTTCAATCGATGCCGCCTTTGAGACTTTCGCCTTTGTGCTTCGACCTTTGCCCTCCGTGCTCCAACTCCACGCTGCACCTTCGCCTTCGCGTTTCTGTGTCGGATAGGACAGATCTAGCACCAGAAAAGCTAGATCTCGCCACTGTCTTATGTATTTCAACGCAAATCATCGGGATCTTCGTCCTCTCCGGCTCGGCGCTTTAGACATCCTCCCCAATGTCAAATCTGTAAAAAAAAATAATTTTGTTTTTTTTTCTGCTTCTGTGGTATAATTTTATTTTGATCTGTAAATCTGATTTATTTCAATTTCAGTTTAAGTTTTTATTTTCTGTTTTTGCATAAACGGAAATGATGAAAAAAAGAGAAGAAAACAAAGAATAAAATATTAAATTTAATGTTTGGAGACTACTATAGTGAATCTTCAAATTTGAAGACCTGCTGTAGTAGAATGCATATATTACAAATGCAGCTTTGCAACATGCATTAGAAAAAGAAATCCTCAAATTTGTCTTTTTTTTGCATATATGCAGCCTCCGTTGGAGATGATTATAACATTTGGATGACCTAAGTCAGCATAGTTTTAATAGTTTTTTATTACACTTATTTCTCACTTCTCTTTAGCACATGAATGAATTAAAATTAATATCAAAATATTAAAAAGTAGTATTGATGTGACAATTGGAGACATTACGTTTCTGAATACTTGGGTTGGAGTAAGATGGAGATGAAGACTTATATTTTTTCTTTATAATTTAGTTTTGAAATTTTGGAACCCTTGGTTTAGAGTTTATGATTATGCCTTGTACTTTGGCGCTATCGAGTTTCAATGGGCTTGGATATTTATGGCAACGACAATTTTATTAATTATTAGAAACAATGGCAAAAACATGTCTTATAGTATATCATTTTTGCAAGAACATGCCAAGTATTTTGTTCATAGCAAAAGAGTGTTGTGAACTCTGATTTTTTGTACAAAGTGTAAATGATGAAATTACCCTCAACATTACGAAATATTTTTAAAAGGTTTTTAGAAAATATCTTTTAATTAAAATTTGTATAATAAAAACTTGTAATTTAATTAATTATTTTAAATATATAATTCTTAATATTATGACTATTTCTTCAATTTTTTACAAATATATGCATTTTGTAAGATAAAATTAAAGTTCACAACAACTTTTTGTTATTAACAAAATATATAACATGATCTTGCAGAAATGTAATATTATAGGATTTGTGTTTGCCATTTTTCTTTGATTGTTATTATTAATGAAAAAATTCATAAACCAACAACATGGATGTTTATGGCAACTTATCAATAAAAAATCCATAAACAAACATATTTTATCTTCAGATTACAAAATTAATTATTAATAGAAATGAAAAATAGATTCCCTCCACAATTTTGCAGACCTGGAACACAAACAGATAATCAAAGGGTTCCTCTTAAACCATTGATTTTGTTAGTTCCAGGGCTCACAAGTGCTCATGGGTAAAAAAAAATTTTCACATCTGTATATTTCATGCTAATCAGTGGCCACAAGTTTGTAAAACCTTGTTGTTGATTAGTTGAAGATCTTTATGGTCTATGATTGAATGTGATGGATGTGATTTTTCTGGGAAAAGGGGGTTATTTCATCTTCAAAATGCTAACCTAACTGTTTCAAATCTTGTGTCTCACAGCTATAGCATCTCAAACCAGAGAACATAGCATCTCAAACATGAGAAGTAGTTCAGTTTTACGATTTGATGCAAGTTTGGTACCGAGTAATAGTCAACAATTCAATATCGGATGCACAAGTTGTTCATGCCCACGTGGTAAAAACTGGGGCACATGAGAATGTGCACACCATGACTTACTTGCTAAATGTATATGGAAAATGTGATGGATTGGAAGATGCACGTAAGGTTTTTGACAATTAGCTTACAAGAAACATTGTTGCTTGGACTGCCATGATTGGGGCTCATGCTCACAGCTCACAACCAGAATGTGCAATTCAGACTTTTAAGGAAATATTGGAGCTTGGGTTTTGTCCTACAATTTACACTTTTGGTATTGTTCTACATGCATGTTCTTCGTCGTGTTCGGCTGAGTTTCTAAAGCAAATTCATGCCCATATCATCAAATATTAGGTCGATTGGGATGATAGTATTGGCGATTCACTTTGTACCCTGTACTCCAGAAACGGGATGTTGGAATCTGCAGTCAAAGCCTTTGGGAGGATTAGGGGCAAGAGTGTGGTTTAATGGACTGCGGCTATATCCTCCTGTGGCGTGAATGGCGATGCTGCAACGGGTATGAAATTGTTCAGCGAGATGGATTCTGAGGGGACCGAGCCCAATGAGATCACTTTAACTTGTGTATTGAGGTTGTGCATTACAATGCTTTCTTTAAGTGTTAGGGTACAAGTTCACTCCCTGAGCATCAGACTCGGCCATGGAGCGAATGTGCACGTAAGGAACTCTATTATGCTTCTATATCTCAAATGTGAAATGGTTAGTGAGTCGAGGAGGTTGTTTGGTGGAACACAAGCCAGTTTGACTACATGGAATGCGATGATTTCAGGCCACGCCCAACTGATGGATTATGCAAACAATGATCTCTTGGGCCGTCTCTGTGGAGTCGAGGCTCTCAACATGTTTCAGAAAATAAGACACTCGGGCCTGAAACCCGACATGTTCACATACTCTAGTATCCTAGCCGTGTGCAACAATCTTGGCAGCGTTGCAACACGGGGAACAAGTTCACGCTCAGATCATCAAAACCGGGTATCAAGCAGAAGTGGTTCTGAGCACCGCACTGGTTCACATGTATAACAAATGCAGAAGCATGGACAACGCCTCCTCAGCTTTCATGGAGATGCCTTTCAGAACTTTGATACCTTGGACTAACATGATCACAGGTTTTGCAGATCATGGCCAGTCTCGCCAAGCGTTGCAGCTTTTCGAGGACATGAAACTGGCAAGAGTCAAACCAAACAAGTTCACGTTTGTGGGTGTTTTATCGGCTTGTGGGCACGCTGGAATGGTGAGTGAAGCACTAAACTACTTCGACCTGATGTAGAAAGGATACAAAATCGGGCCTGTGATGGAGCATTACGCTTGCCTCGTCGACATGTTTGTGAGGTTGGGTCAGTTAAAGGAAGCTTTTGATGTTGTCAAGAAGAAGAAATTTCCACCCAATGAAAATATAGGGGTAATGCTCATCTCAGGCTGTAGAAATCATGGAAATAGAGCTGGGATGTTACGCCGTTGATCAGCTACTCAAACTCAAGAAGAATAAAGACCCCAAAAGTTACATCTTGTTGCTGAACATGTACCGATCTGTTGGGCATTAGGTACATTTGTTTGAACCGGTTAACCAAACTAGTGCTTTTGACACTGACATGAAGAAGTTTGAGGATTTGGTTTTGAGGGCAAAGGGCGTTGGGTACGAGCCATCTCAGGGTGTGGAGGTAGCTGTGAGAGACTGGCGGTTGCGTTTGGGATGTTGAAGACTCAGAATGGTGTCCCGGTTTGGGTTATGAAGAGTAACACCATTTGCAGGGATTCGCATAGTTTTCTTGAACATGTATCGTTACTTAGTCATCGGAAGATCGTTGTACGAGATGGCAACATGACTGGTTTTGTGACCCTGTCCCAGTCTTGAGGATATTGAGTCATGTTGTATTAGGAATTTTTGTTTTAATTTATAATATCGGATGTGAAAATCCATATTACTACCCCTGGATGTCAAATATGCCGAAACACGGGAGAATTGGAATCTTGGATCAAAGACTATGTAATTGTAAATCTTAACACAAGATTCAGAGTGACAAATTATATGTTCATTGCAAGTCTCTACTGACCCATATATCATATCATGAAGCAGAAAAATACAGCACACAATCAATGATGGCTTATTTTCATCAAAGTTGAAACACAAGCACTGAAAGATAATGACTAAACCTAATGAATCATACTAAAGCTCACTAAAAAAATACTAGAGAAAGCAGAAATTGCAGACAAACCAGAAATGTTCCGGGTTTAATAGCACAAATAAAAAGTTGAGAATATGATTCCAAAATTGAGAATAGCACAGCTAAGGGGCATATCCCCAGAGCACAACTTAGAAGTTTCCCTCAACCACCTAAAACCCAAATAGGCGAGAAAGCAGCCTAATACTACTCTTAACAAAATCCCCGGGTTAAAGTAGGGAATGGGCAGTTTCGTACATATTTAGAGACAATTTAGTTCTTGAATAGCTGCATATATGTATATATGATATAGGAACTTAGTTCCCTTGTAACTGATATCTTCAGCATGCACCTGCTCTGTTGTCTTCATTCCATTTACAGGATAAACCATCTTCAATGTTTACATCATATATTATCTTCCATGTCAAATCCTCTAATATATAATCCAAGAAAGAATCTCCAATAAAGACATATGGTATAAACAAACACCATTTAACAATTTGAATGCCTTTGCTAATCAAAATCGAGCCAAAACATAATCATCCATGGCCTAATACTCCAAACTAAAGCTAATTAAAAATTAAGATGAATGTGTCTCAAACTCAATGAAAGTAACATTTCTCATCAACTATCACCAAATCATCAACACCTACAGATGGCAAACCAATATCTGATGTAGACATCAACCAATGTCAAACAAGCAATGACAAGTCAGGTTCTACAACAAAACAACGCATCATTAAACAAAACTATTCTCAAAATCCTGAATTCTTATTATAAACTAGTGTTAACAATAATATCGATAATCCTAACATGTATAATTACTAATTAAACTTTTAATCACACTGGGGATTGAGGGGTTTTTACAGCAACCTTACCCTCTTGATTCATCGTCGCGCCTCCTCCGGGGGCACCACCTCCTTGCCTCCCATCAACAGCCGTCGCCACGGCCGCCTGATACTGCTGAGGCACAATCCCTCCTTGCTGCACCATCCCTCCGGCGGTAGTGTAGTAGACCTGCCTCCCTGAGCTGTCGTATCCGACCTGGGTATAACCTTGCTCTGGCACACCCATTTTCTGCTGCTGCTGCACCATTCCAATGGGTTCATTGTAGACCCCAACTTTTTGCTGCTGGTGGTGCGGTGCTGCTGGTGGTGGTTGCATTGCATTATACACAGGTTGTTGGTCTCTGTAAACCTCCGGAGCAGAAGTAGCCATCCTCTGCATTCCATAGTAAGCCTGTCCCATTTGTCCGGTGACCGTCCTCCTCGTTGGTGGAGCCTGCTGGTACACACTAGGTATGAAGTAAATAGGCTGTTCCGTCCCGGCGGTGTTGATCTGCCGGTCCGAATAGTAAGGCGCCGGAACCGGCATTGGCACCGGAATGGGTGGCTGCGCGGCCAAAGGTGGAATTTTTTCCGGAGCTTTCTGGGGGTAGAATTCTCCGGGGAAGTTCCTGGCAACGCCATCATCGTTGGTTCTGTTGAACATGGCTTGGCAGGCCTGCTCGTGCGTTGAAATCTGCATCCTCTGGAGCTCCTGGATCTGTCTCTGGATCTCCGCCGGCGACACCAGCGGCTCGCCCATCACGTGCCGATCCTCCGATCCCACGGCGGCCACGGCCATTTTAGGCGGCGGCGACGCCTCCTGGAGCTTCCCGGGAACAACCACCTGCTGAAACCCCTTATCGAACCCGAACAGGAAATCCGGATTCGACGCGGCGGTGCCCTGAGGCGGCGCGTCCTCCAGAGGCTGGATCTGGACCGAATTGAGCGCGTCGACGAACCACTGGCGCTCCGATTTCGGCTCGAAGCTCGCCGGGGACGGGTCCAAGGGGAAGAGAAAGAGGCGGAGACGAGCGGGCTTGGCGGAGCCGCGCTGGAGGCGGTCGTACTCGATCATCATGTGCTCGAGGTCCTCGTCGTTGGTGACGGAGATGAGGGCGTCGAGGTCCTCTCCGGGAAGCTGGTACTTGAAGCAGAGATCTGAGGAATCGCAGAGCGCGGAGAGCTTGAGGAGGAACGTCGAGAACTTGATCGACCGGTCGACGGAGAGGATCTTGGTGTCGCCGCCGACGTAGGAGAGCTGGTGGTCATGGGGACGGGGATGGATCTTGCCGCCATAGCTGCACATGAGCTTCACCTTGTAATTGGAATTGGATTGTTGCTGATCCTCCCATGATTGCTGGTCGAGGTCGATCTCGCGGGAGCGAGGAGACGAGTCGCGCGAGTCAGGGTACGAAGAGTAGGAGTAATTCTCCATCTGAAGCGAGATCGGAGGTTGAGGATTTGGGGATTAGGGTTAGGGTTTGGCGGTGGAGGAGAGGGTCATTTTGGGGGTGGCGATGATGGCGGAGACGGAGAGGATTGGGATTTGGTGTGATTTTATGGAGAAGAAGATGATAATGGTGATGTGGTGCTGGTGGTGGGACCCTTGGAGCTAAACGTTGATTGGAAAGCGAAATTACGAGGGAGATGGCTTCTGCAATATGCTAGGGGGGGCTGCTAAAAATTAACTACTCGAAAATCGACCGATACCGAGCAGAACTGGACCAATAATAATTGAAACCGATGAAACGAGGCACAGTTTCAGTTTTGTTTTTTGATAACGAGCGTAATTTGGTTCAGTTTTCGATTTTTATTTTTCAAAATCGTAATTAACCGGTTAAACTTGTGATGATTTAATCGCTAATCTACATGCGTCCATTGTCCCCCACTCACTTCTCCTCTCTCCCAACGATTCAGATTCATCTCTCTCACCTATTCGCTTATTTTCCTCTTTTCTTCATTTTCATCACAAGATCTCTTTATGTATCCTCATCACAACATGGTTTTAAATTCACTCAGCACGCTATTTTGCTTGACAAATCAAAATAAAGAGGTTATCGATGTGTAATTTTAATCTTAGATTTCTCCAAATTTGAGTAATTCGACGTTGGATCCATTGCCGGGGGCCTCACCAAAGCAAGGAGTAGATGGTTAGTGTGAAGAGGCTTCCCTCGCCGGAGTGCAGCCTCGATCAAAATTTTTGGTTAATCGATGATTCAAATCTCTATTATTGTCGGACTGATTTTGGTTCAACCCACTGGTTCCGATTATTCGATAATGAGCATCCCTAAAATATGCTCATTTTTTATTCTCAACAATGCGACACTAATGAAACTTCTTTAAGGAAATTGAGGGTCTAAATTGAATTTTTTGCAATTATCCAACAAAATGATATCTAAGTTTCAACTATTTAATATCTGAAATTTTATTAAAAATAATGAAAAGTGGTGAATAGTCTATAATACACTTAATAACTATTTTAAAATTTTATTTTCATGCAATAATTTTATGATCTTATCATTTCGAATATTCATAGATTAGAGTAAATACATTTTACAGCGTCGTGTTTTACAACTCACTGCACTTGTTATAAAAACTTCATTTCTAAGTCACTTAATTGTTATTTAGATACTGATTTCTTTAACAGTGGTAAAATATAGACAATTTTTTTTAAGAATGTACAAAGTCAAAATTGTTCTCAACTATTCATCAAATTTTCAAATTAATGACATCTATTTCAATCTCTAATTTTTTTAGTCTCTCTCTTTTTGTTGATTTACCTCCTCTAACTCCTTTGATTATCTTTCTAACAACCTTTAATTTGTTGGAGTGTAATTATCCCCGAAATAAACAATCAAAGCTACACATTTTTACTGGCCATGTTCCGGAGTTCCAACCACTTTAATGATGAATTTAATAGTCACTTAAATAATTGGAATACTTGAGTACAATTAAATACAAGAAATAGAAAATTACCAAAAGCAAATCAATCAAACTTGTGCACCTTTTCAGACCCAAATTTTAATCAAACTTGATAAAATTAGCAAAAACAAATCACACTCGTCCATGCTTCGTGTCATACCAAATGACCGCATCATCGCGTCGTTAAGAAGATGAGCTCATTTGTATAATTCGAAGACGAGTTAGAAAGTTTATGGGCATATCTCGAATCACTTGCTCTCTTTGAGCTTGGTGAGAAAATGTCATGAAATCAAGAATTAGTTGTTGTGTCCTAGCACGTCGACTAAACATGAAAGGTTTTATGGGGTGGGTTCGAAACTCAGGTTCGATTCGGCCCAAGGAAATAATATTTGTGCGAAGAATTCGAGTTTTCGCTAGTGTTTGAGGACATGCTCGACCAAATCTAGAGAGGGTTTTGAGGGGAATGGTGTGAGAGAAATGTTAAGGTCGCGCTAGAGGCTCCGATGGCCGATTAGGGCATGAGCGAAGTGTGTACAGAGGACTTGTGCTTGAAGATGTATACTCAGATCACCTATATGTAGACAATCATGTTACCTTAAATCATGCGCAATCATCAACTAGATGATAAATAATTGATTTGCAGTAAAACTCGATGTTGTTATCACCTAACATCATAGTTTAGCCCACCTCATTACATAAGTGTCCACACGTTTTATAGACATCTCGTGTCAAGTAGCACGAAACTCGCTGAAATGAGTATATATTATTGTCGTCACTTGTGACATACATTAGCAGTACTTAATAATTTTGAATATTTTGTATTTGCCATTTTTTCTCAAGAACTTTAAAGGAAAGTCGTAATAATATTGATTAATCTTTGAATGATTACACCAATTGGAATGATCTACATTAGGGGTGTAAACAAGTCGAGTCTCAATTTTGGAAATGCTCGGCTTGGCTTGTGAAAAAAATGTTCGGCTCGGCTGGGGCTCGAATGAGCTTGTGCAACTAAACTCGAGTTCGGCTCGAGAAAACTTAGATAAGCTCGAGCTCGGCTCGGCTCGATTCACTTAATTCCAATATAAATATTCATTGAAAAAAAAAAAATAATTCATTAAATATTAAACGAGTCAGCTTGTGATTGACTCGGCTCGATTTGACTCGTCTAATTTCATCATAGATATTCCCCCAAAATTTGAAAATATATTATTAAAAATATATAATCAATTAAATATTAAACGAGCTGGCTCGCGAGCCTATCGAAGCTTAAAAGTTCAGGCTCGAGCTCAATTCGTTTAATAAACGAGCCTAATCTTGAGCTCAAATTCGGCTCGAGCTCGAGTATAACAAGCCCGAACCGAATATTTAACGAGCTGAGTTCGAGCGGCTCGTTTACATCCCTAAGATTCTACATACACTTCTGGCTAAAATTTATTTAATATTTGAATGATTAAACTAACTTATAATACTTGTTGGGTTGTTCTTTGATTGAAACCCTGGAAAATATCTACTCATTTTATAGTTTTTTAAGCATCAGAATCATTATTGTACATCTGCGTTGGCCACGTGTCCACGACAATGGACAAGGCACATCTGCTTTCAACCTTTTAAACAAATTTATTTATATTAAATAAAAACTTCCTTTTTTCTGGATGCTTCCCGAGCCCCAAGTGCATATTTTTTTAAATAGTGCATCAACACAGGTGATTATAAAATCATATGAGCGAGTAGGCTACGCGGTTGAATCCGATTAGATGGGTGAGCTACGAGCGTGGCTTAAAATCTGTTTGTTGCCATAGAGTGCGTGCGTTGAGAGCTTGCGGGCACGTGTGAACGGTTAGAATGTAAACTAGTCTAATCGACCATTAATTTAATAAATTTTGACTTATATTAAAAGTGTTTGGTTTGGAGTTTAAATTAATTTATACAATTAAACTCAAGTTCGGCTAAAAGAAAAAGTAACTTTGAAATAAACAAATCACTTTCTCATGCTACTAGATTTACTTCTTTTCGTAATTTTATTGATAGTTGTAGTTGAAAGAAAATGTGATATTTTTTAAGTGATGACAAAAATGTTTTTTTTTTCAATAATATTTGAGAAAGTGTATATGAAGTCTCATGACTCGTATTGGTTATGATCATCCCCTCAACACCGTGTGTATTTTGAAGAAAATATTGTACGGTCTCACAAATTTTAGGTTTTAAATTATAAATTGGACACAAATTTGTTTAATTGAGCCCATAAACTGAGTCCAAATGAAAGTTTCAAAATCAATCAGTTCTCATATATATTGCAAAATTAAATGTTCGAACCAATTAGAACCGAACTAAATCTACTCACACAATTATAACGTTGGTTCTCAAATTCAAAGAACCGAGATAACCCATCGGTCCTATTACAAAATCATGAAACAAATAAATTTCGAAATAAAAAAGTAAAAGACAATTAGAAAAAAAAATGAAACAAATAAATTTCGAAATAAAAAATTAAAAAAAAAACTGCCAATTAGAAGGACCAAATTGATTGATTTATTTATTTATTTGCGTTACAGATCTAGTGGGGGCACCCCCACTGCTCTTCCCAACACCACTATATAAACCCAGCGCCAGATATTTTTTCTCTCCCCTCTCTGGTTCTCTCTCTAAAATCCATATTCTCTTTTGCTTCGGCATTGTGCTTCTTCGTCCACAATCACCAATTCATGTATCCTCCGACGAAGCAGATCTCGCGTTCTCGATTCGACCTTCCGTTTCTCGCCGGATACCGAATCGTCACGCTTCAGATTGCGATTCTCTGTGCCATGTGCATTTCCTCTCGCTCGATTGCCGTACGATATATGTGCTGGTTCGTTTTCTCCACTTTTTTCCTCGATTTTTTCTGGTTTTATTCAGTTTCTGCTCCCGATTTTAGATAAAATTTGCATATGGCAACGGGATCATGTATGTCTTCAACGTTTCGGTTTGATTGTTTCCCCAGAAAGTGCAGAAAAAATGAAGAAAAAGTCTCGCGATAATCTTCTATTATGATATTTGTGTATTCCATTTATTAATTTGTTATGGTTTTAACTGGACTTGATATTTTTTTTGTGATATTAGGAATGTTTATGAAATTGTTTGGTGTATTTTGCAGAGGTAAAACTTAGATGAAAGAGTATTGGAGATGCTGTTTGGGCACTGTCTTCTCTCAGGTGAGGATTTTAAATTTCATATTTCTTTGAAAGGGTCCATGCTTGGTTCTGTACGGATTCTACTGTACTTTAGTTTTAAACCTGTTTGGTTCTTCACTCTGTCACTTTAAGCTTTCCCTTAATGAGTGTAGGCACGGCTTTCAACACTCAAAATGAAAACTTTTCCTGTAATACTTAAAAGTATTGGCAAGTAGATATATCATATAGATGTAGTTGATTACTTACATGGTAACTATTATTCTCAAAGACAATGGGTCTTTGAAAGTACATGATTAAAGCTTATGTGTCTATACACGATGCAACTATGTAGTCAAACCTGCTATGGTTAATTATGTTGATTACAATCTCAAAAAGTCTGTCCATCTATTGGCACTTCCTCAACAAATCACGGGGTATTTTGGGTAGGTAAAGTGAAACTACCATAATCCATGGTCTGAAATACAATCACTAGTCTTATTTAATTTAAAAGTCATCTATTGAATAATAGACTATAACCAATTACCTTTTTTGCGATGCTTATAAATTTATAATTATCATATATGTACAATATACATCATGAATTTTCACATGCATTTTGTTTTGTGCATTCCATTTATTGTTGGTTTGTAAGTTGCCGAATACAAGTCTTGTGGTGTGAATGTGAATGGTTTACTTGTATGTGTTGTTTGTTATTACAGTTGTCATAATATATTGGAACAAGTTAGAAATTATTGTTGGTATTGTTGATCCTATCAATTTATAATGCAAATTATTTTTAAATTACAAATTCATTTGTTAGTCATAGTATATACCAAGTAGTTTTGGTATAAATACATTTTTCTCAAGGAAATCAATCCCTTGGAAAAATCTGTCCACTATCAAGGACAATGACACTAATAAAATAGTATGACTTAGTGAATAATCTTTAGCTTCAGTGAGGATAGGGATAAGAATACCGGACTTAGTAGATGTTCGGAAAATACTCCAAGAATCATAGATGATGTGAAAGAACGAAGAAAAATCCTACCTCCGTTTCATCACATTCCATGTTTTCTTAGGCTCAAGGTAAGTAGTTTCGATTAAGATGCAAGACACGTGACATATGTTGTTTTACACAACCTATACAAAATGGTTAATTAATTTAGTAAAACATGATGTTTAAATTGTAACTTTTAATATTTTGGGATGTAAATAAATTTCTCCCTTTTCCTAGATGAAGAAACCTGTCAGATGACTTAGTAGGTTGAAATTGTCTAGAGAAAAGCCCTCAAAAAACTTTTTCTTAATGGTTAAAAAGTATTGGTTTATTTCTCCGGGTATTCTAGTTTTGGTTTGCACATGTACAAACATTTACTTAGCTCAACCTTCTCATCGTTTGAATTAGAGGATGTGATGGTAATTGAATAAGTCCATGATCAAATCACCACAACTGATTCTTTCCGCTCAACGCATGGTTCTCTACATTTCAACAAGTTTAGAATATGATGTTACTTTTAGACGCAAGTATAACAATTCAATGGAATTCGTAAAGCCCTGTAATATTACTTCCATTTTCGTTTTTTTACTTATAAGTGTTGTAAACCTTCTTATAGCTCCCTTAGAATTTTTATAAGTAAGTTTTAAGACATAAAAACCCAACCATGAACATGATACTCAAAGTACAAGTTCTCTCCATTTGTAGGTTGCCTTTCTAATTTTTCATCTTCAAAATTTATATATTTCTTTATGAATGTATTTGTAGTGTTCTTTTTCCTAGTTTTATGTTTAAATTATAAACTAAGAGCTTTACACAAGAATATATTGTATCGAACCATTTAGTGTATACGTGATGCAAAAATATTCCAATACATAACTTAAGCAAGGGATATAGAGTTCAAATCAAGAAAACACTTTATTATGCTTAGATGATGAGTGTCACTCGTTCCATTTTATGTTTTTTTAATCTTATGGTTTTTTCTCTAGGTTATATATGTCGTTTCACTTTTTAATAATGTTGAGATATGATAATCATCTGTTAACATCCTTTTAGGTTTCTTCAAATTGCCAAAGCTGAGTGCATACATCATAAGCCTAAATAGAACAGACAAAATGATGCAGAACATGATAAGATATGACACGTGCTTAACATGTTAGGATTGACATATTGACATAATTATAAATATGTTGTGTCCGTGTTGGATTTTCCAACACATTTAATAATCACGTTGTATTTGTGTTAGTGCTAGTCAATACTCAATATGCACACAATTAATTAAATGTGTTGGGCGTGTCACACGACACATTTGATTAAATAATATCGGGTTGGGATCCACAACTAAAAGTGCACTTTATTAATTAGGTGTGACCCTTCCTTTATCATTAGTTTTTTAAAAACCCTCTCTCATGTGATCTAATATCTTATAGATATTTTAATTTGATATTGGGTCAATCTGCACAGCTAAAAGTTCAACCTTATCAGTTGGGTGTGACTCTTACCTTTATATTTAGCTCTTTTTTCAACAAAACAAATCGATTTAGTCTCTATACTATCCTCATGGCGATGGCATGACAAGTAAAATACGGTTAACTCAAGGGCAACAATAATGGTAAAGAATATATCGTTACTGATTATATTCCCCTTTTATTATTTTCCTTTATGTACAAATTTTCTTTCGTGTCTCTACTTGGCAATTAAGTAAGTAGACTATAAGAAGGGATGAGAGGTTTAGGGTGGCACATGTCAGATTAGTTTTGTAATTGAGCCATAGGCTGGAGAGTAGGGCTGTCCATTTTACCCGGTAACCCGACTCACCCGACGGATCGATCCGCCACCCGACTCGACTAACCCGACACCCGA
>JAYMTP010002436.1:0-19792 GCA_036897365.1 Geranium brycei
AGTTTTGATCATGCTTTCATTTTAATTATATATTCTTGTTATATATACATAGGTATAAACGGGGTGGAAATATCTAAACGTCTGAACTGGTAGAATGTGTAGTGCAAAATGGTAGGACGTGATTGACCTATGTAGAATGTGTAGTATGAAATGGTAAAAATGATTGATCCTGTAGAACCTTGAAATAGTAGAAATAATTGATCCAGTAGAATCTTGAAAATGTCTATTGTAGAACCTTTCTGCCACTTGTCGCTCGCTGGAACAACGCGCGTTCAGATCTTCGAACGTTTGGACGTTCAAACTATCTACAGCCGTTTGTAGCGGAGTGCATCCTTTATACCATGTATTAGATTTCTATTAAATAATATTGATTCGTTCACAATTCCAATAGTTTGCTTTAGTTTTCTAGAGAGAATGATGGATGGTGGCCATAAACACTAAGAGTGATATTTTATGCTGATGAGTGAATATATTTGTGGACTTTTTTATAAATGTCATCTACAAAAGTTCATGGCATCTTTTGGTTTATTTTTTCAGGGTTGGTAAGACTCATTTTCACGAAGATAGAGATTCTTGTATGGCGTGATTATAATTATTGCCTATGCTTATTTTCCACATCTTTCTACTTCTAATTCCATTTGCTATTATTTGTTTTGTTCTATTCTATTTGGAATTATTTTTCTAAAGTAAATCTTTGGAACATGGATCATATCTAAAAATATATATGATACTTACATTTACAGCACCAATAACCTTTTCCTCTAGTGTTATTTTTGAAGTACCTCTATAGTGTTAGTATAACATCAATGCAAATTAAAGGAACGGCACTTTAAGCCTTTAAAGACTAAGATCGAGATCTTTTAATTGTCAGTGTAAGTATTTTTCTAAGGGAAAAACACGAATATTATTAAGTAACTAGCCCGACATTATACCGGACAGTCGAAGCAACAGATGGTGGGACATACCTCGTACTGTGATCCTAACTACTGTTAGTTAAAGTATATATGGCTAGTTTATGAGTCACGGAATTACAAGAACGATGAGGAAAATAAATAAAAACACATGTCTCAGAAGTGGAGAGTACGCAACACCTATCGCTATTGATCTCCAAAGATGTTCAACTCGACATGTTTAGCATTATGTAGAGCCACAACATCTACCTCATACGAATAAAGAAACCGCGCGATCCCGCTGCAGAATGCTTTAACCATGACTCTATGATAACCCCGGAGACCAATCGACTAGAACTAGCTAGCATCATGTAGAGCCACGACCTTCACCTTATACGGATGGAGAAAACTTGTGATCTTACTGCATACCGCATTAAACCATCTTCCTCGATCAACCCTACGATCAATATGTGAGTTGCGAATCTTTAGCAATCTAAGTTCTCCAAGTTCTTTGTGCTTACCATGATCAGCCTATCGACGCCAGAGAACCCCCGATCCCTCCCATTACCGAGTCCAATGGGACACCCCGAGGATGTATTGAAGCTTAAGAAAATCAAGACCCCCTAGTTCGATATGCTTACATAAATCTGCCCATCGACGCCAGAGAACTCTGGTTCCCTCCCTGTATCGAACAATCAACCAACCAAAACCGCAACAAGTAAATCGCCAGAATTTTCCTGTCATACCTCCGATAAGCCATGCATGGGTCCGTGTGCTCTCGCTGCACCGATCTCCACCGAGATTCTCTTCCCAACCCCACTAGTCTCCTCACAAACCCGTCTCCCCTCGCAGATGATATCGAAATAATACCCCTAACTTTACCATCGCAAAGTCACCGTACCTCCAAACCACACCGCCCTTTCAATCGCCGGAACACCAGTAGCCCAGTCCCCAAACGCCGAGTACGAGCGCAAACCGCCGACGACTGCGTAGCTCGACATATAGTTAAAACAGAGAAAACCCTAAAGATAGGGTATTGGCCGCATAAAAGATATTGTTACTGTAAGTATTGTTTAGACGGGAAGATCATCAATTACCACAAATACCAAAAAAAACAAAATAAATCTTGTCAAAAAATTAAATTAAATGATATACTTGTAATTATTATCTCTCAACTGTTCTCTTAAAAAAATCATCTCTCAACTATTAACCTATCAATTATTTTTTTTGTTTTTATATATGTATATTAATTGGAGTTTATACACATAATCTTGTGAACAGAAGTGGATGGCTTTGGACATAAATGAGTGGCAATATTCCTCCAAGTGGGAGCTCGGGAGAGGTTGGTCAACTTTGGACGGCCACCACCTTCCTCTCTATGCTCCATTTCTTCACTACATGACACTTCACTCCCATGACCCTTAATATTCTTCTTCTCCATGTTTTTTCTTTGATAATTAATTATCTAAGTATTTTATTAAATCCAAAACTACAAACTCTTGTACTTTTTTTAAATTAAGAGAACTTTCATTAACACCAATTGACATCAGATCAATTTGTATCTACAAACAGTAGTTGGACAAACTTCTCTTCATAATTCCAATCCATCTGATCTACAAAAAATTTAACCAAACTTATAAGCTGTCGAATTACACGACCTATAAACAAAATTAATTGAAACATGAAAACCAAAGCTATAAATAGTACTACTAACAAATCAAAATTTTACATAATATTTTTTTAAACCTACAATAATTAGAACTTTTAAAAGTTAATAAAATTAAAGATAAATATGCCAATTGAAGTTCCACATAAAATATGGCAATGACTCTCTAATATTGAGAGGTATTTTTGTTATTTTACATCAAATTTTAGTTGTAAATAAATAAAAATAATTTATATAATTGAGTGAGAATCAATTACAATGGATATATTTATTTCGAAAATATTGATAGTGGGTATTTATTTGAAATTCATGTACGAGCTTTCTTATGATTGCGTACCGAAGTTTGATTCCACGCATGTAGATATTCGAAGAGACCACAATCTCGGCATGTGAACTCGTGTCCCAACGGTCAAACATTGAACCTCAAGCCACCCTCGTGTCTTAAATAACATCACTCTTCCATTTCAACACTTCTCTTCCCCATAACTAACTCCTCCACACTTCTCCGGCAGCCGCCATGTCGCTCCGGCGACCCACCACTCTTCTCCTCCTCATCGTCCTCGCCGCCGTCGGCCCCGTCAGGCCCCACGACGAGGAGCTACGAGCGCTGCTCCGATTCAAGTCCAAGCTCCAAAACTCGACCACTAATGTGTTCGATTCTTGGAAACAGAGCAGCTCCTCTGTTTGCGACTTCGCCGGAATTTCTTGCGATTCCGGCGGGTTCGTGTCGGAGATCGATCTCTCGCGCCAGAATTTACATGGGTTTGTTTCGTTCGACTCGATTTGTGGGCTGAAGTCGCTCCGGAAGTTGTCTCTGGCAAAAAACTCTCTGATCGGGCCGGTGACGGACGATCTCAAGAACTGCACGAGCTTGGAGGTTTTGGATTTGGGGTTCAATTCGTTCACCGGAAAAGTTCCAGACTTGTCGGGTCTACGCGAACTGAGGCTGTTGAGCTTGAACGCCAGCGGATTCTCCGGCGATTTCCCGTGGGAATCGCTCCGAAACCTGACACGCCTCGAGTTCTTGAGCCTCGGCGACAACCCTTTTCCGGCCACCGACTCTTTTCCGGCGGAAGTCGTGAACCTCGTCAACCTATACTGGCTCTACCTCGCCAATTCCAGCATCGGCGGCGAAATTCCCGACGAAATCGGTAACCTTATTCTCCTCGAAAACCTCGAGCTCTCCGACAATAACTTGTCGGGACACATCCCGCCGGGGATCGGAAAACTGGTTAACCTCAGACAGCTCGAGATTTACAATAATGTCCTTACCGGGAAGCTGCCAGCTGGGTTCCGGAATCTTCGGAGCCTCTTGAAGTTCGACGCGTCCGGTAATAACCTCGAAGGTGACCTGTCGGAGGTTGGGTTCTTGAATCAGCTCACGTCGTTGCAGTTGTTCCAGAACAAGCTCTCCGGGGAGGTTCCGCCGGAGTTCGGGGACTTCAAGAACCTGACGGCTCTGTCTCTGTACCAGAACAAGCTCACCGGTCCGCTTCCTCGGAGATTGGGGTCTTGGTCGGGCATGGACTACATCGACGTCTCCGAAAACTTCCTCACCGGTCCGATTCCGCCAGGTATGTGCAACAACGGTTTCATGTACGATCTCTTGTTGTTGCAGAACAATTTCACCGGCGGGTTGCCGGAAAGTTATGGAAATTGCTCGTCTCTGGTTCGGCTCCGAGTGAACAACAATTCGCTTTCTGGGTCCGTCCCGAATTCGATTTGGAGCTTGCCTAATGTCTTGATCATCGACCTTGGCATGAACAATTTCGAAGGCCAAGTTGGTCGCGATGTCGGTAAGGCCAAATCTTTGGCTCAGCTGTTCTTGGCCAACAACAGATTTTCCGGTCAATTGCCGGCGGAAATTTCAGAATCGTCGATGTTGGTTTCGATTCAACTGAGTTTTAACAAATTTGAAGGCCAAATCCCGGAAAAGATTGGAGCTTTGAAGAGATTAAACAGTCTTTGGTTAGACGGGAACATGTTTTCGGGTCCCATACCGGACTCAATAGGCTCTTGCGTGTCATTAACCGACATAAACCTCGCCGGAAACTCATTCTCCGGCGAAATTCCGTCAAGTCTCGGGTCGTTACCCACGTTAAACTCCTTAAACTTGTCAAAAAACAAATTTTCCGGCGAAATCCCGAAGACCTTGTCGAAATTGCGATTGAGCCTTCTCGATCTGTCAAATAACATGTTAGTTGGTTGCGTGCCGGAGTCCTTGTCGGCTTTATCATTCAACGGCAGCTTCGCCGGGAACCCGGGTTTGTACGAGGAATGCTATCCCAATCCCAACTCGTCAAGACCGAGAAACACGAGCAAGACAATCATTTCCTGCTTCGCTGCTGGAGCAATCGGTCTCCTCCTCGCCGTCACATGTTTTATCATCATCAAGACGAGACACGGGAAGCATCTTGAACGTCCGATGAAGCAGAGTTCGTGGGACCTCAAGTCGTACCATGTCCTGAGCTTCGACGAGCAAGAGATCGTCGATGGGATCAAGAAAGAGAACTTGGTCGGAAAGGGAGGGTCTGGGAATGTGTACAAGGTCGTGCTGAGGAACGGCAAGGAGCTTGCGGTGAAGCACATTTGGATGGGTGAGTCGGAGAGTAACAGAAAAAACTGTCGTGCCAGCTCGGCTATGCTGACTAGGACGAAGATGTCCAGGTCACCGGAGTTTGATGCTGAGGTGGCGACCCTGAGCTCGGTGAGGCACGTCAATGTGGTGAAGCTCTTTTGTAGCATCACGAGTGAGGATAGTAATTTTTTGGTGTATGAGTATTTTTCCAATGGGAGCTTGTGGGATAGGCTTCACATAGGCCACAACAAGAACAACATGGGATGGGGTATTAGGTAAAAAAGTCAATCTTGTTGGCTGGATGTGATTTTAATTTTCAATTTTTGGGTTTTTTGATGTTGGTTTATGTGACCAAACAGATATGAAGTTGCATTAGGGTCGGCTAGGGGGCTTGCGTACCTGCATCACGGTTGCGCGAGGCCTGTGATTCACCGAGACGTTAAGTCGAGCAACATTTTGTTAGACGACGAATGGAAGCCTCGGATAGCGGATTTCGGGCTTGCCAAGATCGTGCAGGCCGGTGGGGGAGACTGGACTCGAGTTATCGCAGGGACACATGGATACATAGCTCCGGGTACATTTCTTATCAACTTTTTAAATAAATCAATGCCCTAATATTTATTATCTGATTTAATTACAGATTATACCCAGAAGCCCTATCCGCCTAGGGCCTCTACGGATTATCAGATTAATTAGAGATTAATCATTAGCTAATTGAAGATTAATTTGAGACTAACTAACTATGCGTGTATTTTTAGAATACTAATTATATATCAAATTGATCGTTTTGATTTGTTTTGTTGTGGTAAAGAATATGGATACACATACAAGATCACCGAAAAGAGCGATGTGTACAGTTTCGGGGTGGTGCTGATGGAGTTGGTAACGGGCAAAAGACCCATAGAGCCGGAGTTCGGAGAAAATAAGGACATAGTGCAGTGGATATGCAGCAAAATGAGGAGTTACAACGTGGTTGGTGTGGTGGACTCGGCCATATCAGAAGCTTCCAAGGAAGATGCCATGAAGGTTCTGAAAATAGCCATCCATTGCACAGCAAAAATGCCAGTCCTCAGGCCTTCAATGTCGACTGTGGTTCAAATGCTCGAAGAGGCCGAGCCTTGCAGGCTTAGCAAAGAATGTGAAAGTGTCTGATAAATAGTTTTTGTCATGTTAGACACAGTAGTTTAGTAGCTTTAGATGATGAATAAATACTTCAAACTTGACCATCGATCTTTAATCTTATTGAGGAAAATTTTGATTGAAGTCTGAATACAAAATCCCAATTTGGGATTTGGGTCAAAAATTGAATTGTCAAAATTAATTGTTCCCTAATTTTTGGTTTCGTGACTTATTTTAGGTAATTTTTTTATATATAGAATTTTAGCCTATAGTATCATCCCTATGCATAACCCATACCAAAATTAATTGTGTTTGAAGGTTCTATATTTATAATTATATGTGTTTGAATTTTAAACTAAGGTAAAATATAAATAAACTAATCAAAAATTTATTGCAAAATGGGTTTGTGAACTGACAATTTTCAGACTGAATTTTCCCTGAAGATATTCTGATTCCATGAGAACAAATAATAATAAGTTACATGATAAATACTATAATAAATAAAGATATGACATAAATCAGTTTTAAATAAATATAGATATTAAAAAGTACCAAAGAAAATAATTGTAGCTTAGCATGATGTGATATTATTAGAATAAAATAGTTTTTGGAGTAAATGACCCTGGAAATGTTCTTATTCCATAAGGAACAAACGAGAACAAAATATAATTAAGGGACATCTTGTATTTGTATTCTTTGCTGGTTCTTCTTTCCCTCCTCGGGAGGATTTCCATGCTTTAATACAATACTCCTTTTTGTCGAGAAAAAAAATAATTAAGGGACATCTAAATAATTAATTACCTGATAACTTTTTATACAATAAGAATGAGAATATGGAATAATTAGTTTGTTTTTTCTTTTCAAAATAGGAATAAAAAAAGTAGTATAGTGTTAACTGTTAAGCAGCAGGCGCAACGCAATTGGTTGGTGCCAATGACATCAGAAACTGTGATCCATGACTTGTCACACATAATCACAGTCTCCTTCTCCAAATCAAATCAATTATGCTGAGATTGATGCTCTCCTCTGGATTAGGGTACAATTTTCCTTCAAATATCAGATCTTCCTCCTTTTCTCCGCCCCCAATTTCAGTGACTCTTTCCTTTTCTGGTTCTGCTGCCAAACCCATTTCTCCATTTTTCACCTCTCCAATCAACAGCAGCAGGTTCGTCCTCTCAGGTCCGCACATCTCTTTCTCTCACTGTATGTGATCTTTTTTTTGTAACCCAACATGATTTATGTTCTGTTCTTGTCTCTTTGATGGTATTTTTTGGGTATTGTGTGTATTTTCTGTGGTTGTGATGGGGAGAAGATGGTGTGCTCTTGTTTTTTCTGTACTGGGTGAGATTGAAAATGGAGGTTTCTGAAATTGGGTTTTGGATGGTTTTGTGTAATTCACTGAAAGGTGTGATCTTTTTGCATTGACAGCCCTTTTTAGGTTAGAGGTGAAGGGAAATCGAAAAGTTCCCTTTTTTATATTTTCAATCCCCAATTCTATGATGCCAAACCAAGAACTGTGTTTTTTTCAGGTTGTTTGTGTTGTGGGTGTCTCTGGTTTTTGAAATGAAATGGAGTTTGATGAAGTTGGCTGTATTTTGATTTTGCAGGAAGGAGCAATTCAGTTAGGAGGGTGCAGAAACTTGGCTACAAGTCTGAGGCTCAAGGAAGTTACTCCATGGATGCAGCAAAGGAGTCACAGGAAGTGAATAGGAACCCTTATCCACATATAGAGCCGTACAGTACTGGATTTTTGAAGGTTTCGGATCTTCATTCAATTTACTATGAGCAGTCAGGAAACCCAAATGGGCATGTAAGTATACTGTATTCCTTTATTACTTACAAGATTGCTATTTGCTAGTGTTCTATGTATACAAGAGTGATTGAATTGTAATTGACTCAAGTATGTAAATGCTATGTATGTAGATTTGTTATGCTTGAACTTTGTTATAGTCTGGTATGTGGTCACTGTAGAGGTCTGTTTGCGGTCAAACAGATATAATATATCATTTTAGGTTAGAACGGAACACGCATTTTTGTTATGATTTGATGGTGCTGGAGATGGACCATCAACCCAAATTGTCAATTTTTTTCTGTTAAAAAACTTGTTCTAGACACCCATGGACCATGGTTAGTCTTTTATTTATGAATATATTTTTCAGGATGTAATATTTCAATTAATGTCAATTTCCTTTCACAAATATTGCATATTTGTGAAATTACAGTTGATGTTCCATTGTTGTTACAGACCATGTATAGTTTTTTTTGTTGAAAAAACTTGTTCTACACATCCATGGCTATTCTTTTATTTATGAATATATTTTTCAGAATGTAGTATTTCAATTTATGTCGGTTTCCTTTCTGCAATATTGTATATTGTGAATTTTTTAATTAACGTTCCCTTGTTGTTACTGACCATTTATTATTTTATAGTTTCATCAACCCTTCTTTCCTCTATTTTCTTAATTCCAGTATTGTCTTTTAATATGCTTTCTATTGAGCGTTTGATGCAGCCAGTTGTGTTTCTTCATGGGGGCCCTGGAGGAGGAACTGCACCAAGTAATCGGAAATTCTTCGACCCTGAGTTTTATCGGATTGTTCTATTCGACCAGGTTTGCTCTATAAATCACATTCCAAAATGCATTTCAATATTTTTACCTCCGCACTTGATTTTATGATGAGAAGTATTTTCATTTCATAGCGAGGTGCAGGTAAAAGTACCCCCCATGCTTGCTTGGTGGAAAACACCACATGGGACCTCATTAAGGACATCGAAAAGTTGAGAGAGCACTTGGAAATTCCAGAATGGCAGGTCCGAATTTAGTATTTTAAAAAAAATCTAAAACGATGATCTCACATAATGTAACAACTCACGGTCTTTCTTTCTGATTCCACAGGTGTTTGGTGGGTCATGGGGAAGTACATTGGCCCTTGCATATAGCCAATCGCACCCTGACAAGGTAAGTTCATTGATTAAAAACTTGCAGTGTGGAATTTCAAATGTATCTTCTCATGCGTGACTGTTTCACTGCGATGGTGAAGGTTACTGGCATGGTTCTTAGAGGGATCTTTCTATTGCGAAAGAAAGAGATTGATTGGTTTTATGAAGGTGGTGCTGCTGCTATATTCCCTGATGGTATGGTTCATGCAACCGTTGTGTTGAACTACTGAATCTTTCCCGTTTGCTTCACGTGTTACACTAGCTTTTAGATTGCCGTATGAAATATTGCCGAAATTTTATTTTAATACTGTAGATGACAGGCATGCCTTGAGAATATCACCATATAGTCAACATCCCTTATTTATGTTTTCTTGAAGAATCGCTTAGTTTTCTTAAAACACGAAATATCATTTTTCAGACGTATAAAAGGTTGCAGGAGAGAATATGCGAATTTTAGCAGCTCTTTCATAAGAATAAAGAATATGTATTCTTAGAAAAGAGTTTCTAACATTCGTCAATGCTTTCACGTAGTGGTGATCATATTTGCAAGAAAACCTTGTGCGTGATTGAATGATTGTTGTTATCTTTTTTAATATACAGCTTGGGAATCATTTAGAGATCTTATTCCAGAAAATGAAAGGGGCAGTTTCGTCAATGCCTATAGCAAGAGACTGAACTCTGATGATATGGAAACACAAGTAAGAGTCATGTGTCAATATTTGGTTTGGGTTAAATACTATTCAATACGTACTCTCATCTTTACACTGCTTTTAGTTTTGGAATATGCTAGGAAACAAGTCGTTTTCTGAATTTATTTCCCCTGCTTTTTTAGTATGCAGCTGCTAGAGCGTGGACCAAATGGGAAATGATGACCGCGCATCTTCTTGTGAATGAAGATATGGTCAAGAGAGGGGACGATGATAAGTTTTCATTGGTAAGTTGATCGACTATATGACATTATTACAAATTGCAAGAAATTAATGAGTAATTGGCATCAAAACTTTGAGTTGGTCAGTATGAGAAGCCTTAAACTATATCGAATATGAAAGCTGAACATCTAATATTTTAATTTGACATTTGGTAGTTCGTGTCATCGAGCGCCTCCTCGGTTTTGAATCTGGCTAATTATACTCTCTATGCTCAGGCATTTGCGAGGATTGAAAATCATTACTTCATCAATAAGGGTTTCTTCCCTTCAGATTCGTATCTATTGGACAATGTCGACAAGATAAAGCATATCAACACTACCATTGTGCAGGTACACACATATTGTTGCTCTCACCAAAGTAAATTTCTCTAACCTATAGAGATGGTCAATTTAGCTTATGTGAAGTGCAAGCATGGTTTACTCATATATTGTTATTGTGTATCCATTTGACACACTCTCTCAACAAAGAAAATGGTTATCTTGGTCATGCTGCAGGGGCGATATGATGTTTGCTGCCCTATGATGTCGGCTTGGGATCTGCACAAAGCGTGGCCAGAGGCGGATTTGAAGGTCCGGTCCAACACATGACTAAAAAGCATATTTTTCTGTACCCTTTGATGGAAAAATAGTTATTTCCTGTTGTATTGAAGATGACTTGTGATATATTTGTGAACAGGTAATTGCGGATGCAGGACATTCTGCGAACGAACCAGGAATAACTGCAGAGCTCGTGGCTGCCAACGAGAAGCTGAAGAACATCGTCAAGAAGTAGGCCTCGAGAGGACAAATCATGCTCTCGTGACGGTTATGTTTTTTTCTGTTTTGGGAATTTGTTAGGTGAATAAAATTGCTTGAGGGGTGGAATTTTCTGAGAGAGCTCAATTGGGTTCACTGGTCTCTGGATTTGGCAAGTTACAGTTGATTTGGTTCAGACTGTTATGTTTGTGACAGTTAGAGAACATAGAGAGTCATGCTGTTTAAAGCTTTTCATGCTCAAAGTGGAAGTGTTTGTTTTGGTTGAATTGGGAAGTTGAGAGCAATCAATGTTCATGGCTTTACTGTTCCTTTATCAGGCTTTCAACACAAATCACTTGTGACACTGAGCTACTCATACAGAGGGTAAATGAGTCAAAATGAGTATAATTTTGTTAAAGTTCTTTTAGGCCGGAAAAGAAATTGTTCAGCTAGGCTTGAACGAGTTTATATAATTAAATTAAACAAAATGATTTTGGCTTGACTTTTATAAAGATTTCTTACCGATATTTTAAAATTTATGAATCAAGTTTGTGCTGCTTGTTAAAGCTCGGCCTGGGCATGGCTATAACCAATCTCGAATCTAATAGTTTTACTAATTGAGTATGAGCAGCTCGTTAAGGCTCAGCTCGTCCTTAGCTTATAATTAGTTTGGGTTGTCAAGTTAGATTTATTTGAAATTGACATAGACTTTGAGCAACTTCACGTCAAATGCTTTGTGTTTACATGTAGGTTTTGTCAAGTCGGATTTATTTGAACTTGACATAGACTTTGAGCAACTTCAAATCAAATGTTTCGTGTTTACGTGTAGGTTTTAGACGACAGTGAATAAAGACAAAAGCATATGTTTCAATGATAAATGCGTGATTACTCAATCCTCAGTTGCCAATTTATTAGAACTCAATCAACACAACAACTCCATATCTCAATAACTAAACACACAAACGAATACCCATTTCATGAAATTAAAGGATGATTCACGATTACATCCTAAGAGGACCCTTGGACATGTCAAGGTTGTCAATGTCTCAGCTGAAGCTGTTAGGGGGCTTCAAGAACAAAACTTCACTAGCAAGTAACAGCTCTGATGATCATGCATCGTCGATGAATGGAGAGTGCTTGCACGATGTGATCGTCGTTGGCGCTGGCGTCGCCGGATCTGCCCTCGCCTATGCCCTTGCCAAGGTTGGATATTTTATTTTTTATCAAGTATAACCGCAGGTGTGGGGATTGGAACCAACGATTGTGTTTTCTGTGTTTGTTGCAGGATGGGCGTCGAGTTCATTTGATCGAAAGAGATTTACGAGAGCCTGACAGGATCGTTGGGGAGCTGCTGCAACCGGGAGGGTATGGAAAGTTGGTGGAGTTAGGGCTCAAAGGTAAGGAAGCAAGAAAATGAGTTTAAGGGAGTTGTTAGAGTCTCACATCGAAAAGATGTGAATCAGCTTGAGATTTTAAGTGGGTCAAACTTTTAATATAGTATGAAAACTTAGTCTGACTCTCCACCGACACCCTTCTATGTCATCTTATTCTGTGCCCAGGGCTGACTATCTACATGGTAAATCTCCATGTGTTACTCGTTCTTCCCATATAAAAAATGTGAATATAGCTTGAGCCTCAATTGATAAGCTCAAGCTTTTAAGGGTTGAAGTTTCAAGATCGTATTAAAGCTTGGGTAGACTCTCCACCAACACCCTCTCTACACTATCTTGCTCGGGCCCTGAGGCCGATGGTTCAAGTGTCGAATCCCGTCAATCTAGTCTATATGTGAGAGGGGTGTTATGATTCTCACGCTGAAAAGATGTGTATTGTAAAATCAATTGACAACCAAAATTTCACCAATCAATTTAATTTTTTAGGTGAGTCAAGAGCCTTAAATTCGTGCATACATGTATTGACGGTTAATGTTGTTGTTTGAGTGATTGTAGATTGTGTGACTGAGATTGATGCTCAAGAGATACAAGGCTATGTGTTTTACAAGGATGGGAAATATATTGAGGTTCCTTTTCCTTTAAGAAACAGAAATTCAAATCTTTCCGGGAGATGCTTCCACAACGGTCGTTTTGTCCAGAAGATGAGAAACAAAGTTGCTTCCCTTCAAAAGTAACACCAATTCTTCTCAATTTACTCTCGTGATATGTTAAAATCATACTCATTTAAAAAAAATACGACAGTCCCTTAACAAGTTGAGAGATTGAGGATCATATTTTGTGGGATCATTCACGTGGGCCGTGTCTATAGCCTGAATTAAGATGACATAGATATATAGAGATGTACTTCAGTACAAATCATTAAAACTAATCTTAGGCGTTAGATCAGTGTAAATTTGCGGGCGCGTTGTCCCAACGCTACACGTGTCACGAAAGTTGACCCGCGGTGTATTTTCGGGTCTCAAACATTCCACCATTTTGCACAAAAATTCTACCGGGTCTAAAACATTCCACCAATTTGCACAAAAAATCCACAAGTTCGAACAGTTTGAACATTTCCCCCAGTTTATATCTGATTGTTGCTCTAGATATATATGGACAGACCAAACTATGATATTTTGTTAAATTCTAACTCATAAAAGTTAAGGATAATAATGAGACATGTTTGTTGAAGGTTTAATTACCCCATCCTTGCTTTGACAGGATTGAGAACATTGGGTCTCTATCAAGTTTTGAGTCATTTACATGCTTGTACAAAATAGCAACATGGTGGGTTTTGTGATTTTGTCTCGTGCTTATCAAATTAAAATACCGGATTCTGTTATTTGTACTAAAACTCAAGCTGATAAGCAGATCCTAACTACTTGAGCATTGCTAGTGCAGTGTCCTATTGGAGGAAGGAACGGTAACTTCTTTGCTTAAACAGCAAGGAACCGTTATAGGAGTGCAATACAAAACCAAGAATAATCAAGAAATCAAGTCATCACATGCACCTCTCACCATCGTCTGTGACGGTTACTTCTCAAATCTACGGCGCGGGCTTTGCGAAGACGCCAAGGTTAAGACGACGTCGTACATGGTTGGTTGGATCAAGGAGAAGAGCGACAGCCTTCCTTACGCAAATTACGGTCGCGCCATTTTGTCGAACCCGCCTTGCATGTCTTATCCGATCAGCAGCACCGAGACTCGCTGCTTCGTGGTCGTCCCGGGCCAGAAACTGCCTTCCATTTCCAATGGAGACCTCTTCAACTACATTGCTAAGCTCTCTTCGCAGGTACGATGATCTGTATGTCACTCGGTTCGTGGCAGATTCGGAAATAGTGTTAGATATGTCTTATGTCAAATCGAAACCCACTAAGATTAATTAGTATAGTGGTCTCGTTGACTGGTCAGCAAGTCAGGGTCTGGGCCCCAAGAGGCACTCGACCCAATAATATGTTATGTTTGTCCTCGACAAAGCCGTCCTAATGGCATGTCATGTTTATTGAAGTACATGTCGGCGACAGACCGCTCGATTAAATTTGAGTTTCTTGTTTCTTATTAATTTTTCTTTCTTTGGTGATTATATATCCTTTTTCTCTCTGATAAGATTTCTCTCTACCTGTAGATGTAGCCAGACACATAGTTAGACAAACTACGTAAATTCTCGGTGTTCGTCGTTGCTTTATTTCTATTGTTTGTCTGTCTCTCGTTATAACAAATATCTAGAATAATGTTTGTTTTGCTGGTTTTGGGACAGTGGTCACCGGAGTTCCGCACTGCCCTGATGCCGGGAAGGGGCAGGGAAAAGATCAGGGCAATGCCATGTGGTGAAATGACGATATCACCCTTCCAAACACCGGGCACAATCTTACTAGGCGATGCGTTCAACATTCGTCATCCGATCGCAGGAGGAGGCATGACCGTGGCTCTGTCCGATGTCGTCGTGATGCGAAACCTCCTCAGGCCTCTGACCGATCTGAAAGATCGATGCATGGTTCACAAACACCTCCAATCATTCTACACTCTGCGTGAGGTAATCAGAATTATATATTTCTCGAGAAAAAATGGCCAATGCAGCCTCTAAACTCAAAATCGCGTTTTCTGGGTGCAGCCGATGGCTACAACGATAAATACAGTCGCAGGCTGCATCGACAGGGTGTTCTGCAATCCGGCCAGCGATGCTTCGGGCGATCTGCAAGATCTTTTTCTAGATTACCTGAGGCTTGGAAGTACTTATGCGAGCGGAGCAATGTGTCTGGTCTCAGGGCTCAACCTTCATCCATGGAACATGCTCAACATTTTGAGCTCATTGCTCCCTTTCATTGCTCGTCGCTTGTTGCTTCCGTTTCCAACTCCTAAGCGCGTAAAATTGGCCATTGAATTGGCTTCGGTGCGTAAACTATGGTTTCTTGCATCCCAAGTCACCTATCTTCCATTATATTCACTGTGCAGATGTGTGCTTCGTTTTGCAGGTCACAGCAGGTTTGGTTTTTTCTGCAGTAAAAGCTCACAAAGGGAAAAATAGCCTGCTCTTATATGCAGCCAATGCTATGTAAAATGTAAAGCCGAAGTTGTCTAATACATAATCTATATTCACAAGTTTCAGTTCACAATGAGTTAACAAGTAACGAAGATAGGAAATAATTGAGTATCCGCTAGTTTCCACCATCTGGTTTCATCATTCCGATATTTCACATTCAGAATCAGTGCAATGTCACTCACTCAACTGCAGAAAAATGTCTCGGGTTTGATTTATGGGCGTTTTTGGGGAAAACGACATGCATGAAGGCTTTGAGTTTGTTCAGAGCGCGACAAAGCAAAAACAAGCATTATTCAAGTTGTAATGGTAGCTTCTCAATTTCTAAGGATTCACTTGACACAAAAAACAGAGAGAAACGATATACACGAGGATAGTCAACAATTCGAAACTTAATCTTCTGGCACAATAACAATAGATAAATACTTGCTAGAAATTCATATTCCAAAAAAGAGTTGACTTGCTCTGAACAAAATAGAGAAAACGTCTTATAGGTCTAAAACCCGAGGGAACAACATTTTCTTCATTATTTAGGCCGAGTCGATACGATAGTGAGGTGTACCTTGGTTCTTCACTTGTACAGCTGCTTGAATCGTCTGCACGCTTCGAGGACATTGCTTCGGTGGCCAAATGCGCTTACCCTGACAAAACCTTCCCCGCCAGGTCCAAAACCACTACCAGGCGTTGTAACCACATGGGTCTTCTCGAGAATCTCGCTGAACACATCCCACGAGCTTTGACCGGGGAAGTGAACCCACACGTAAGGAGCGTTCTTTCCTCCATAGACCTTGAACCCGAGGGACTCAAATGTCTCCATGATTATGTTGGTGTTTTCCTTGTAGAAACCGATCACATCGTGCATTGCCTGCAAGGAATTTGAATCCATGTTCAGAGCTAGTTTTTATAACATAGCATGTTTTCCTTGTTATATAAGAGGAGCTCGATGGAAATTTACCTTGAGGCCTTCGGGCGAAAGGCAAGCAAGACCACCGGCTTGGGAAATATTGGAGGCGCCATTGAAGCAGGTACACACAATGCGATTGAAGTCCTTGGCGACGGGAAATCCATCGGAAAATAGCAATTCCTTTGGCACCACTGTCCAACCTAGACGAACGCCAGTGAACCCAGCATACTTGCTAAACGACGCTGTCTCAATCGCAACCTACAATTGGCCATAGAGACTCTAATTATTATTGATAATAAGAGGCAGCGCGAATTGAAGATACGTTAAAATATCCAAACTTGCCTCTTTGGCTCCGGGAATTTCGAAGATGGACTTTGGGTTATTATCGTCTGACATGTACATGGCATATGCAGAATCATAAACTATGATCGACCCGTTGTCCTTGGCAAACTTGACCAGTTGAGTAAGTTGCTCCCTTGTTGCAGCAGCACCAGTGGGATTGTTGGGTGAACAGAAAAATATGACATCTGTTCGAGGAGTAGTGGAAAGATCGGGAAAGAAACCGTTCTCTGGTGTACACCTCATGTATTCGATATTAGAGAACTTCTGAACATCTTTCTGATAAGTCCCGGTTTGGCCCATAATGACACTTGAGTCTACATAGGCCTGCAAAAAAATGAGAATGACGGGATCTTTCCTTCATAAGAACCCAATTACATATAATATACAAGGCAAATTTGTAATACAATCTATCAAATAGAAACAAATATGCCTACCGGGTATGATGGATCTTGCACTGATATTGTGACGTTAGATCCAAAAACAACCTGCCCAAAGTGAACATATAGAGGAGAATTGATTTGGATATGAGGACACAATGCATAACCATATTGAACTTCTTTTTGATAAAATTATTGTCAATCTTAGGTTCGACAGACCAACCATGCACAGTCAGAAAATCCAGAAAACAGAAAAGTTGAAGGAAACAGAGGCAGCTCGGAACTGAGTGTGAAGACAACTCCAAAGATGCTAATACAAACCTGAAGGCGAGAGATGTCACATTTTGCTCCATCTGAAACAAATATATCACTATCCTCTATGCCAAGGTCACCATAGAATGTTGAAGCAATTGCAGCTCTCAATGGCTGCACAGAATGACGATTTATGTCACAATCAGAAAAATTACCGTAAAGATAAGTGCATATGTCTGACAAATATATCAAAGACCAAAAAAGAAGAAGATGACAATGGCGTGGCATCTGATAATCAAATGGAATGTTTACTCATTAATTTCCTAGAAGCTATTAAATTTACATAACATGCCAAGCAGAAGTCAATGATGTTGATACCTTTTCACCTTGTTCAGCTCCATAACCACTATAACCCTCCATTGTATTCAACGCATTAGCTTTCTGCAAACACCATAAACGAAGTAAAAAGTAAAAACATGGTCAGGAGAAGTAGCAAAAAAGCAACATACTACATAGATGATATATGGAAAAATTGAAAACATTTATTTTCTTGCACATGCATTGTAACTTGTAGACATCATTCTCAAACAAGCATATAAAACTTTCGGGCCAGTAAATAGTAATGCTGATTCTAATGGATACTAGTCCATACAACGTTGATGATGAGTATGCTACGATAATGGTAAACACATCATACACTATTTGATTAAAATTATTAGTACCACAAGAGCATATGCAACTTCACACCATAAAGTAGCCTAAAAGAGGACATTAAAGGTGTCTAGATTAGGTGTAGGGAAGATTGCTTATGGTTTGTGTTGAAAGAAGAAACTGTGGCACTGGGAAATAAATCAATAAATCATATCATGGAACAGAGTAGCACCTTAGCCATAGCAGAAGTTATAACTTCAGGAATAGGCTCAGTAGTGTCACCAATTCCAAGGCTAATAACTTGTGCATCAGGATATTTCAGTAGATGTGCAGCCTTTCTTCTAGCAATCTTTTCCCGAAGAAGAAAAAAACACAAAACAATCATATGACTGTTAGAAAACTATAGACTCCCTTATCTAACAAGTAACAAAATAATTTCTAAAGGATATACAAGAGAAACTTGGGGAGAGAAGGAAAATGGCAAGAAGCGAAAACAAGTGGTTAGAGCTGAGCATGTAACAAGTTGACAGATATATTATGAGACAATAAGAGACAAACTGTCATAGTAAGAGTTCATTCTTATACTAATCCAACCATACTTATGGAGTGGCAACAATTAGACTGAAGGAAATCATAACAATTTCACATGCGAGTCAATTTTGTGACTGAAAACGTGCATCAACTTAGCAAATGATGGAAAATGCAATCACAAACCTCTGGGAAAAGGTAACCTGCTTGCAGTTTTCCCATGTTCTCATTGCGGGAAACCTTTGTCTTATAAGCTTCACAACAAAAACACCTTTAGCATTTGTTTACGATATATACGCGACAACATGAGAAAATTATTGCATAAATGTACCAGTTTCCAGCTCTTGAGGTGTGGCAACACATCTGCAAATGCCAAACTTTTTGGATGGGAGTGAAACACTCTGAACTCTGCAAGATACAAAAAGAATAGAACTTTATCATTGAGTTTTCCATTTCAACCACATTTCTCATCACTCACAAACCAAAAGGGGGCAAAGGAAAAAAATCACTGTTTGGTTGCTGAGAAAATTGAGAAGAACTAGTTCCACAACCAGCCAGATATATTGAAAATTCATTTATGGGTTCTCTCCATCTCTATTTCAAATCGACACTACCATCACTGAATCTCACTTTATTCCCCAGTTTCTCATGAGCCAAACAGAACAGATAAGCCAAGCTGTGAAATTGATACCTGGAAATGGAAATAGAGCTCAAAGCTGTGAAATTGATACCTGGGAATGGAAATAGAGCTAGCTGGAGCCAAGAACGCCGAAGGAGACGAAGCGATCGTGGCCGATAGATTCTGGGTCATCGACATTTTCGATTGGCTTTCACTTTCTCGGGAAAATCCTGCAGAAGTGTAGTGTTGTGTTATCTTCGGAAACTGCAGAACATAGCAAGTTTAGAGAAAAACCCTAATCAGTGCGCTCTGAGTCACCTGCTGACGTGGCGACAACTAGCGGGTCCTACTTAACCTATTTATGGGCCTACATTTTAACGCTGGACCAATCGAAACGCGCCGTCATTTCTCAGTGGATGTCCGAATCTGGTAAGGGGAAAAAATTTAAATTTTGAGTAATTATACTTAAGTACACCAAACTATACGTCATTTTCATATAAGTACACCTAAATATAAAATTCGATTTTGCAGTCACTCAAATTACATTTCGTCTCACTTAACTCTAATGGGATTAAATCTAACATAATTTTGAGGTAAAAATATCAAAATACCCTCAATAGTTCTAATTTAAAATCAGGCTGGTCAGACCGGTTCAATTCTTGTCTGATCGGTTCAAATTTAAAACATTTTTTATTATTAAATAATCATTAAAAAATATTATTAATTACAATATTTATTAAATAAAATAATATCATTATTATTATAAAAACTGTTTTATTATTAATAAATAAATTAATT